>JAYMFT010071185.1:0-14575 GCA_038088735.1 Panulirus argus
AAAAAAAAAAAAAAAAAAAAAAAAAAAAAAAAAAAAAAAAAAAAAAAAAAAAGGGGGGGGGGGGTGCCTAATCGAGTGTAAAAAAATTACTTTATTATACCAAAAGAAAAAACCAAGCTTCATATGTAAAAGGAGGAGTGGCTAGTTGCAACAACTATATCAATCTAGGTTTGAAGTATTTTAGATGGGGAAGTCAGAGAAATGACTTGGGATCAGATGCAGTGAATTAAGTTTGGGTGTGGAAAGGGGAGAACGGAACATTGATCTTGCTTAATGAATCAATAAACTCTGTGAAGTGAAAAATTATGAAATATTTATAATGGGGTGGAAGTTAATGTTTCACTTTAGCACACAAGACATTACCTGGAAATGTGTGCATGATCTGAAAGTTATATACACCTAATCGACCCAAAGGTATGAGGAATGGAGTTAATGATAGCAGACAGGATAAAAAGCTGTACTTATTTAAGCTTTTCTTGTTGATGGCAAGAAACCTGAGTTCAACAAAAATGTACAAAATCATTAAATAATGTTATGTACAACTTACATCACAATATGGGCATTCTACTAACTCATCCTTCTTTGTGTCACAGCAATCAGGGTATGGTAGAGTCAACTGAGAATTCTGGGCCAACCTGCAAGCATTTTCTTCTGCTGTTTCAAGAGGCCTGTAAATATAACAGTCTCACAGACATGACTCTTCTTAATCAAGGAAATCATGAATCAAAAGGGAAAAGGCACACACAAAAAATTAATTTGAAAACCTACTACATCGAGAGGAAGAGTTATAAAAAAATTATAAAAGCCTATGAATCCAAACAAAAACAAAAAAATATATGCAATTACATGCTAACATCAAAGAAGTTTGTTTAATCTTAGCAATAGCAATTCTCACAACCCATATTCATTTGCCTCCTAAATACACTCCCATGTTCTATCCTCTTTTAATCCCCTTCACCTGTAGTACTACCACTCAACTCATACACCACATGCTCTTTTCTCAAATCTATGTGTATTTTGTGTTTCTTCATTCCTCACTCTTTCTTCCTTCACATCACTTCCCCTTTCAAAAAATCCTATGTCTAGCACTTTCATCTTTCATTTTTAAGTTTCCCTCTCTCCTTTGCCATCCCTTGAGCAATAAGATATTCCTTGAGGAATATCAGGGTCTAGATCATTTCAAAGCAGCACTAACACTTTGCAAACAACCTTGGTGCTGCCACATTGCCAAATATCTTATATCCCCATGGGAAAGGACAATTGTTACACTGTGTTTATATACCAAAATGTGTACTGGACTCCACCTGCTCAAGGTTACACCGTGAATGAAAAGTCACCTTTGGTGAGGCTGTATCATTGGGAGTACAGACTTGTCAAAGACCTTCTCACTCCAAAAGAATCTACATTTTTCTGCTGCTGGAAGTAGTGCAGCTTTGGGCTGCAGGAGCCTTTCAAAAAAGACCAGGGAAACATCAGGACTCTCCTACAAATTGGCCATGGTGTATTTATAAAAGAATAAATAAATAAATAAAAATGTGTGCTCTAGTGTTACTGCCTTCTTGCCTAATTATGTTATTCATAATTACTAATTAATGGTGTAGATTCTATAATTTTGGAAGAAATCTATGTTCTAAGTTTAAAGTGTCAATATTCAAAAGTTTAGTCTCAAGTGAACAGGTACCCTAGCTACATTACAGTGAGAGGCCTGCACTACAATATCTCCAGTTTTAAGTATCAGTTAACAGAACAGTATTCATGTATATTACCTCGAGAAACTTACTAACCTTCATACTTTAACAAAAAAATCTGACAGCACTGTTGCTAATATCATTTGTTAATGTTCAGAGTGTTTACTGGCACCTTACAGTAACAGTGATTTTGTGAGGGCAGAGCAGTTAGTATCATGGCTTCCTCTGTCTTGCCCTCACCCTTTCTTCCTCTCCTTCTTATATAACTGCATGAATCTATTTATTCCTATTACTGATGCACTGTCATAATAGAAGAAGAAATTCAAGGACTGGAGAGATACTTCTCTTTTTATGGAAATATTGCAGTTTTGAGGACTGAGCAATTAGTTTAAAGACATATATTCCCTTTACCTCTACCTTTTTCTAATACAGAGTATTCAGGAATCTGTATCTAATGTATTCAAGCACATGGTTTTCCAGTCACTCCTAAACTGAAGAAAATCAGTAATAGAACAAGCAATGCACATCATATTTTTCTCTCATAATTTTCAATAAATACTCCTGGTTTTCATTATATTTTTAAGCCATTAATATACACTTACTCTCAACAGAGTGTAACTTACAGTTCATCTTACCTCATACAAAAGTCACAGGCCAGGTACCCATATGCAGCATTCCATAAGAACTGACAGGATACCAATGGTCTTTCTTCAAAAATAACTTCTCCTGCTGTGAAGTCTCGTGTAGCAAATAACCCTTTACCCTGCAAACAGTAAATCATTCAACTCTTCTTACAATAAAACATGACTGCTTATTTCAGTCTGTGAATATCTAAGACCTACTTTCAGTTTCTCAAATACTGACACTACTAATACATATTCAATAAAGTGTATTTCCCCAGGATTTCCCATACAGTACAAAATCCCTCCTACATACTCTTGTCACTAGACACATACATTCTTCTTACCTCTCTTTAATATACTCTTTATTCTTTATTTCTACCTTACTTTCTGTATTTCCTATTTCTTCCTCCCTTTGTCTCACTCATACACAATATTTGCCTTCCTATCTATGTAGACACGTACTATGACCAGTCTTAGCTAAAGAAAGCAAAAACACCATAAAACAAAATGCCAAGCTACATAGATGAGTGGCTTCGTCTTCTTAAAACACCATCCATCAAGCATTAACCAATCACATGCTAAGCTAACAGGACTTTACCTATGATGAGCAGACAAAGCAGACCAAGTATGCCTTTGTTTTAGCATTTTAATGGAGAGGTGGGTGCACTCTTATAAATGTATCTATTTTAACAGCAACTTCCCCTCCAGTAGGCCATTCTAGATGTAATATAAATATAAGATGAGTATCCCTAATCCGAAATGCATGGGACCAGAAGTGTTTTGAATTTTGGATATTTTCAGATTTTGGAATAGTTGCATATACAGAATGAGATAACAGGATGGTATCGAAACAAACAAGTTAGAGCAGAGATATATCTCAACGTTTTGATCATTCAATGGTCTTCCTCAGGAGATACTGATGCCAGCATTCGGCAGGACTGTGTTCCCCAGCAAATGATGGTCACCCGGTTGGACACTTTAGCATGTCACTTTCGGACTGGATTGCTTGTCCAGCTTCCTCTATTCATTCACAGCGATCTCTGCTGCCAGACATGACTAGCAGATGAACACAGACCTTATATTGACTTTGTCTTTGGTAGCGATGTAAGCCCCTTACATCGCCACCAAAGACAACGCTAACACAAAATCTGGGTTCATCTGCTGGTCACTTCAGGCAGCAGAGATCACTGTGAACGAGTGGAGGCAGCACTCCAATCAATACTGACATGCCAAAGCATCCAACCGGGTGACCATCATTTGCTGGGGAACACAGTCCTGCTGAATGCTGGCATCAGTATCTCCTGAGGAAGACAGTTGAACAATTGAAACGTTGAGGTATGTCTTAGATCTAACCTGTTTGTTTCGATATCATCCTGTTTTCCACATCTGTCATGATGAGTAATAAATACTTAATGAGACATCTTAAGGATGGGACCCAAGTCTAAAGACAAAATCCATTTATGTTCCATATACACCTTATACACACAGCCTAAAGGTAATTTATACTATATTTTTAATAATTTTGCACATGAAACAAGGTTTGTTTAACATAATCATCAGAAAGCTAAGGTGTCACAACCTTAGCCACCCATGTGGACAATCTGTGGTTGTTTGGCATTACCTTCATTCCTGAGTCTGAATTTATATACTACTGATGAGCAATCATATTCATATACTTATTCGCACATAAGTACTTAACTGTAAAAAAATATGAAATACCACTAATACAATGAAAAAATAATATGTTTAGGCATGGAATTTTCCACTTGTAATGTCATGTCACCCCTTAAAAAGTTTTGGATTTTGGAGCATTTCGGATTTTGCATTAGGGATGCTCAACCTGTATTGACACCTCAACAGAGCTGACTGGAATAACTTAAAATTCAGCATGAAAAATAATCTATATACAGAGGTTTTCAAGCAAATCTATTACCCTCACAAAAATACCAAAAACTGCCAATCTATCCCTGCAGTTCTTGTTGGATCAGCCTCTACCCCTTTTTCCATCAACAGTGGAGTCCCTCAAGGTTCTGTCCAGCATCCTACACTTTTCCTCCTTTTAAGCAATCTTTTTCTTTCCTCCAAAAATTTACAAATGCAATCATATGCTGATGATTCAACACTGCATCCTCCATTCTTCAATTCTGCTCCATCTTTTCTCACTCATTCTGCTTCTCATCTCGACACAACTTCCTCAATAAACTCTGGTTAAGTTTAATTCCTACAAATGAAAGTTCCTCAAAACTTTCCTCTCTCCTTCATCAGTCCTGTAATTCCACCTCTTGACTCAATGAACATACTTGGTAGTAAGGTAATATCCACACTATCTTAGAAACCCTACATCATGGAAATAGCTAAGTCTGCCTCTAAGAAACTGGGAGTCCTGTTTAGATGTTGGAAATTTTTTTCTTCTGGGCAATTGCTCCACCTATACAAAGGAGTGATCCATCCTTGTATGGAGTACTGCTCTTACATCTGGGTGGTTATAGCTCTGCATCCTTACTTGTTACAGTTGAGCTGTAAATGGTCCTAAGCTAACTTCAAAACTTGACCCACCTATCCTAAGCTGCAATGTTGGCCCACTTTCCCTGTTCTATAGGTGTGACTGGATTTTGCTACTGAGAGCTTGCTGCTTGTGTGCCTCCATTAGCTAGAACATGCAATACCCGGGAAGCTACTGTGTCAGACAATTACTGTGTGGCCATAGGCAACTCTAAGGTAGGCTTTGTTAATTGTTTCTTTTGCAACATCTCAAAGCTTTGGAACTCCCTTACTTCTATTGTCTCCCAATAACTATGACCTGGCACTATTTAAAAGACAGGTTTTCATTCCCTCCATAATTCATAAATACTTTTCCTTGTCTCCTCTTTTTCCCTTTCCTTAACTTCTTTGTATTTCAAATAAGGCCCAACCTTGATTTGGACTTTTGTCTGTGGCTGGAGCCCCCCCCCCAAAAAAAAAAAGTAGCAGAAAACACTGTGAATCCACATCCACTGTCAAGACAATCCACCAGCCACCAATTATAGGTCAGCAGGGAATCTCATTAGTGGTAAGGTAGCAGTCATGTACCATTTCCATTAAATATGAAGTGGGAAACACCCATCATCCTTCATCAAATTATGCCATGAAAAGGAGAAGTGCATCTTAACATCCACAAAGCTGATAATCATTTTTCAAGACTCCTAAGATTAATTATCTATGTTCCATACAGAGGTCTTCAGGAAGATAATGATGATAACTAACAAAGGTCAACAGCTCCTACTTCTCTCTAACCTTTAACCTTCTTCAACATTTCACCCCAACATAACCTCACAGGATGTAAAAAAGTTTCTGATTACAGTTGTGAATTATTTGTTTTGAATTACCTTAGTTATTATTCTCCATATATATGCATGAAAATATCTTTGAGTAGAAAAGTGTCAATTCAGCAGGTTTAGGGTCAGAATTTTCTTTGGAATGCACCTTAAAGGAAAATTCATTTTAATATATATGGCAATTCTGAAACTGTGAACTATGTAATATTTGTGTTCTGGTTGAATCTGTATGGCAACAAGAGCATGACAGCTCATTCTTTAAAAAAATCATAATTGCAGAAGGAAGCTCAGCAACACCAAATATTTGTCAGATCATCTTAGGATATATAATATTACATGGTAAACATATGAAAATGATGGTTAACGGCCCACACGGTCAAATGAGGACATAAAAATAAGCAAATTTTTTAGGAAATTTGAAAATCAAGCACATTTCAAACACATGGCCTAAAATGTCATAAATGACAGGAAAAAACTTTGAGTGCTTTATCTAGCACACTGTCTGAGTGAGAAGTTCTCAAAAGGGGTGTCATTTTGTTATGTTTAGAATTTTGGGCCATTTTCTGAGCCTTGTTGGAGGAAAAGTACATAAGAGATGCCTGATCTGATTACATTTTTGAATTCTAAAGAAAAAAATTAGCCCTTGTCACAAAGTTTCAAAGCTGTACATGCCATATCAAATGATCTATGAATGTCAGAAGTTGGAATGAAAGACTTGTTTGGCATAATGCATAAAATTACTTAAAATTTCAAAGGGCTGTCTGTAGTTTCAAAACTATTAGAGATACAGACCTAATATTTGGAATTTCACCATAAGTTTAGTATAGGAGCACATGTGAATTTTTTCAGGGGAATCTAAGAGGGTGACCTGGGACCCTCCAAGTGATTTGATATGGAATGACCCAATAACCAGTTTACTTACTGGACCAATTCCACACATATCTGTGAAAATCTTATCTTTATTCATCTTGAAAAATGAAGCACAGTTTACAATGATCTGTGACAAAAATTCTGGCTACATCTTGTTCACCTTCAAGATGTCTACTATTATCTACTACCCTCCTTTAATCTTTTTAACAAAAACTTCAGGGAAATCATACATGCATAAGAAAATACTTACAACTGGATCCCCAATTATGCGAACTTCAACCCCAGAGTCATCATGCTCAGCTGTTTCCTGTGTAGCCATCTTTACAAATTAGACACAATTCTCTCCAGGAACCATGAACACCTAGCTGGAAATAATTGTAATATTTAATAATGAAGGAAACTGACTGGGACCCTTGCACATATAATAAGAGGTTAGATGGTCAACTCTCTGAAGGTCTTGCTAAATAAAGAAAAGACCCCTCCCTTCATAATTCTATTCCATAAGTCTTACCTTCATATGATAAAATAATCCATATAGTCACCAAGTACCTTAAAATTTCAATTATTCAAAAAGTTTATTTTCAAGAGAAAAGGGACCCCTTCCACAATACAGTGATGTGCCTAAATAAAAATCTCATCATAAGCAAAAAAGTTTCCTTCGACAAAAAAATGTCAGTAATATCAACAGTATGATAGTGCAAGATGAAAGTAAACGATATCATTGTTTCTTGTCTTGTAATCAACAAAGTAAGGGCACAAATTATTCCAATCATGGCCACCTCAAGTAAAAGAAAAACAGGGTAAGAAAGAGAATGAAGAAATTAATCAGAGCTCAGGCATACGTATGGACATTCTTTTTTCATATGGAGATGAATCACTGAGACAATGCCTAGAAACCAAAAGAATGAATGAAAATTTCTCCTAACTTTCCCTAACAATGAAGATTTATCTTAAATTTCTATGTTAAAAGAAGAAATACATCAACAACACTGTCCTGGTAAGAATGAGCACTGCACATGGTTTGTTTATGTCTGAACTCAGCAACCAAACTCCTCAACAACTAAAACTTCAGTTTATAAGAATCACATTTTCCATGCAAAATCTAAAATGAGGTAACATTTGACTACAAGGGAAAGTTACATGAGATTTTCATATGTTCTGTGATTTACAAAAGTGTTTCACCTATTGTACTTTTGAAATAATCAACCTCACATTTTCCCTGGTTGGCTAAAGGATCCTCCCCGAGTGAACTCATAAAATGACCAAGCCACATAGCAACCAAGTTTGAAACAAGACCAAAATAATCATAATTTTTTACAATTTACATCACAAAGAAAGTAAAAAAACAAAAAAAATGTTGATTGCCTGGGGAAGTTAAGCATGTTCTCCTATAAATGTTTCATCCTGTAAGTTACTCAACCAAACAGTAGGAAGAAGTGATCCACCAGAAGCAAAGCTTCATGTGCAAAGGAAAGAAAAGTAACAAATAGAACTAATTTTACACAAAAAAGTGATAACCATACAATATACTGACAAAAAATTAATAAAATGACCAAAACACATGAAATCCCTGGGTAAAGTAAGAGGTTTTTGTCACACACAGTCTAACTACAATCATAAGTGACCTTATCCCTCATTAAAAATGATATGCGTATGAGCCTCAATATTTGAAAAAACTTGATTTTCTTTGAAAAAGTCAATATATTCAGTAAAAATGTTTAAATACAAGAAAGTAAACTATGACAATATTATTTGACCCACTCATACCAACCAAACAGCAAAATAACCAGAGCAATTTTTTCTCAAGCACTATATCCACTTTCAATATTTACCTTTCTACCATGGGATGTCATAAAAATCAATAATCATGCAACACACGTCAAGAATCTGGCATTACAGCAACACACACATCAGTGCTAATATGCTGGAAAAATAACTACTACATATTATTTAACGTCACACTTTCCATGATCTTCATAACCCTTCCCACTCCCAGACCTTTTTTTCCTTGATGTATCTCAGGAAAAAAGTAGAAAATACTTCTTCCAGGTCCTAATACATTCTTTTTACTGAAAACTACCACTGCAAAATGTCGTAAATAGCATTCCAGTCTTAATTCTCGACCCCTAAACTCGTTACTTATTCTCTTTACACATGAGCAACAATCACAAAGTGTGATATTTCATGGTGACTTCTGAAAGATATGCTGCATCCAATCCTGACAGTATAATAATTCACAAAGTTACTCGAATTCGCTCACCTATGAGATCGATGGATCGCGAGGTGCGAGTATTTTGCACTGCTTCCAAAATCGACAATGTATATAACTATGTGTACATAGTATCTAGTACACGATCTGTTCTAAGAATCGGCTGGATAAGACGAGAAGGAGCTGACTGTCACAGTCCTGGTATAAACACAAGTGTTTTTTGCCCCCACTTCTGTCGCGGGGCGTCCGCAGACGCCGTTCCATAACTTAGCAAAAAACAATTCGCCGAAATTACAAAACGACAGCCTCTTTCCAGTATTCAGCATATAAGAATGATAGACATACAATGTTTGTTATATGATATATACGAAATATTCTCTTCCGATATCCAGAGCACCGAGAAATACGTTTAGAAGTCCAGCATGTAAATAGAACTTGCGCAGCAGAAGCCTCAACTGTTATAATAAAGTACAGGCGTATTAATATTTTTTTCACTATAGTTACATTGTTTACTAAATTATGCTGTGAATATCTCGATAGATTTTCCCTTATGAACTGAACGAATATAAATAATTTGTTCATTACGCTTAAGTGTAAAACAGCATCCCTCCGATCACACTTTTTCCCCACAATTTTTGTGATGATAACAATAAATGATAATAATGATAATATAATGATCATTATACTTTGTTTCCTAATAACATTCTTATATTCATGAACTACAGCTAGTGCCAGCCTAAAGCAAAAGTCATGGGCCTAACACCGGTGAGCTGCCAGGAGCCAAAAATAAAAGACGATGAAGAGTACCCTTGATGCTAACTTGTGAATTAGTAGGTATATTAATTAAGGAAACTGAGAAAGAACAAAAAGAATTTTCTGGTTTGTCAGCAACTATTTCGGGACTCTTACGGTACATTTGCCTCCTCTGCTCTCCCCAACGGATGGATGGAGGCCTTTGGGCTTGATTGTAGGTTTTGTGCGAAGAAACCGGCCTTTCGGCTTAATTCCCGAACATTTAGAGCTTATGTCACATTGACCATAAGGCAATAGGGTAAACAGAATCTTTTATAGCTGCAGTTCTAATTCACACCAAAGATGGCGTAAAATAACATGTTAATCCATGGCCCATACCTACAAGCGCTCATAATTCACACTTCACAGGGTATCCAATAAAGAAAATCTTGTAAGCTCTGTAGTTTGACACGGGATTAGTCCACTGTCTACACATATATTAAGTGTGTGTGCCTCTTGAAGCAGCAGCACCACTGTACCTCCGACCTGTGCCTCCTCCCTCCTACAGCACATCCACGAGACCTCGAGAATGACTACTGCGATACCATGAAACGACTCATCTCCCTACAGTAGCACCTCAGGACTCCCCCATCCCCCTTTCCTATTACTACATCAGCAGTGCAGCTTTCCTATGAGCCGCAGTTTCCCGTACATACCAACATATTGCGTTACCCGTGTTTCTGTACCCCTCTGTCAGTCCTATCGCATTCCAAAAAGAGATTACATAGTTAATCACCTAATAACCGCTTTTTATAATATTTTGAAAAGCCTTTACCTTAGAACGGCACCACACTGTTCTCAAGTGTTTTTCACATCACTGTAACAAGGGCGGGTTCAATATGTTTGAATTTGGCGGTTCTGTTTCACTCCTTGGACAACGTGTGGACAGGGTCATATTGAAAGCAGTGCAGTACTTCAGTTTTCGGCCGGGAATAGACAAATACAGTATCCAGCACCATAGGGATTATTTCTCTAGTTGAATCAACTATGTGTTTCTGTCTAAGGGTTAGGGTGAATAGTAAGTGTAAACAATTGGAAATCAATATAACAAGCTGAGTATGGATGTTGTCTCGATTTTGGTAGGAATCTTTCGAGTTTAGGCTTCATGTCAGGATTAAGTTGGTGAAGCAGTGATGAGGGAATAACACAACTGCTTATTAGAAGTTGTGACATCTATCTACCACTGGTGTTGCAAAGATGTCCCACAACAGCAGAATGTCATCCTTTGCATAATAGTTCTTTGTTATGGGTTTGGTGGCGACAACCTTCTTCCAAACAGGTTTGGCCAAATTTTCCCTCAAATGCTGGATGATGGTATATAGATCACAGTCCTCCTGCATCCCCCTGTTATTTGCTTCAGCACTGGCATCTTGATAGTTGGCTTGATAACATGTGACATAAACTTCCTGTTTTTTTTTTTCTTCTTAAATGAGGCAGCTGAGGCCCTAATCAAGGCTATCCCATCAACGTTATATATATACCCTATCCTGAGTCAGGTGCCCATTTTATAGACCAAGCCCAAGGAATGGATGAACAGCTGGATTAACCGAGGACCGACTGCCGTAACCAGGATTCAAACCTATGTGGGCAGCCCGTGAATGCGTCATGGTCAGGAACGCTTAACTGCTACACCATGCGAGTACAAAGCTGAAATACAGGAACAACAACTGAGTGTCTGCTTTCAATTGCACTGATCTTGGTCGATGCAAGATCTCAAATTCATGTTGATCCAGTTTGGCAGTTCAATGTGCTAGCCAACCCTCTTAAGATTTTCAGTTTCTCTAGTCAATGCAGTGCTACAAATGGTAAATTTTATAAGTAGTGGTGGATGTGGCCCAGGTTCTTGATGACTAATAGCTCCTTTTGAACCTTTCAGTAACTTATTACTCTACAAAGCTGTTCATCAGACTCCCTTAGTACATCCAGTCTTTCAAAAGTCTGATTAGATGCCAATATCCACCATAGTTTGGCTCTACTCATCATTGATTTCACCCATAGTCTAGATACTAGCGGTCAAAGCCCTGTTATGGGTGACCAGGCTTTTCTGGGTACGGCCAGTCAGTGCCTCTCTTGATCAGCCTGCTCAAGTTTCCAGACAATCTGGGGCTCTTGACTGCTTGCTTGCACAAACTTTACATGTATCCCATTTTGGTATTTGGCCCCACATCCTGCCGTCCACCTTTGTCAGGTTATTCTGTTTGGTAGGCACCATACTTTTAATAGCCTTGCAGTCATATTTTCTGGGACCCTCCTTACTACAGTGTTAGTATGCACATTGGGATCCTCATTGTTGCTTCTCACCTCCTCACCAGGAAGATAGGTATTCCATGTTACAAAAGTAGTTAGCAGCCATCACTTCCATGTCCTGGATGCTGACCTTCCTTGCCCTAATACCTTTCTTACCTGAAATGGTTGTCTCCCCTTGGTTGGATTGTATGTTAAACAACTCCAGTATGCTGGTCAAGGCTTCCTGTAAGTTGGGTGGCCTAACCTTCATATGTATATTGAAAGCCTGCCTCTTCAGGATGTTCCTTTCCTTTTCAAAGCTTTGTTTTCTCTTTCCTCCTCATTAAAAGCACTTTATAAATATAATATCCCAATATCTCACTTCCTACCACCTTTAGATGACATGCCAGTGAGTAATGAAACAGAAGCTGAAATCATGAACAGACCAGATGAAGAAGAGAATAAACAGGAAATAGGATATGGTTATACCTTATGTTAAACATGAATCTGTTTTATTTATTTCAAACATAACCATTTACTTGGCTTTATGTGATAAACATCTACAAAACTTGCTAAAGTCTAAGTTGAGCTCCAAATCACTCATACAAAATTTCTATGTCCGTGACTATTGTTTCTTTTTTTTAGCACAGCCTTTGGCTGAATCATTCTCCCAACTGCACTGATTATGCCATCATATCAGGAATTAAAGTATTTCTTAGGAGCCAAAGTTATCATCCACAATTAAATGCCAGCTCAACACTGAGCAACACCCTCTGTCATTCAGCCCCATCACTCGGTGCTTCCCATGCTTTGTGTTTGAAGATAACTATATCAAGAGTCAGGATTTGGAAAAAGGACATCACATGAAGAACAACCACACTAAGACATCCATAATGAGAATACCCACACTGGAATAGCCATATTGAGAGCCCCCATGCTGAGAGATCTAGATTGAGAACATCCACATTGGAAGGTGTATAGCAAGAACATTCAAAATGGAATATGAATAGTGATAATGCTCACACTAGGACATGCATAGCAAGAATGCCCACACTAAACATGTATAGCAAGAATGCTCAAACGGGGACATGTACAGCAAGAATGCTCACACTGGAACATGTACAGTGAGAACACTCGCACAATGATACGCATGGCATGAACTCTCACACTGGAACATGTATAGCAAGAATGTTCACATTAGGATATGTAGAGAAAGAATGCTCACTCTGGGACAAGCATAATGAGACTGCTGAGTTTGGGACACGTATAGCAAGAATCCTCACATTTGCCATTTCCTGAGTTAGTGAGGAAGAGTCAAGAACTGATGACTTGGCCTTAGTGAAAAAAAATCTCCTCACTTGGCCCACTTCTTTGTACCTTCTTTTGGGATATCCAGCCCCCTGCATACCCCTTTATTCACCTATGACATACAGGGAATCCATGGATAGTATTCTTTCTCCCCTATCCCCAAAGATATATAAACATATATGTATATATATTATCCCTGGGGATAGGGGAGAGAGAATACTTCCCACGTATTTCCTGCGTGTCGTAAAAGGCGACTAAAAGGGAAGGGAGTGGGGGGCTGGAAATCCTCCCCTCCAGTTTCTGCTTTTCCAAAAAAGGAACAGAGAAGGGGCCAAGTGCGGATTTTCCCTCTAAGGCTCAGTCCTCTGTTCTTAACGCTACCTCGCTAACGCGGGAAAAGGCGAATATGTATGTTTATCTGTCTGTTTATCTATTCATCACTCTATCTCTCCACCCATTCCATATTGCCTCCCCACTCACTCACTCTATCTCTCTCTTTCCACCTTCCCCTCCCCCATCTCTCCCACCCCTTGCAGTCTAAACCCCCCCTCCCTCCTTCCCTCTCCCCCCCCCCTCCCATCACCCAAAGCTTGTTGTTATTAATGCATTAGTAAACACGGGAAGCCGATAATCCGGATGACAAAGTCTTGGGGCGGGGCGGGGCGGCCGTGGGGGAGCTTATAGCGTGCAACCTTCGCCAAAGTGTTATGTATGCATATTAATTAAGACGTGCCTAAGTTGTGTGTGTGTGTGTGTGTGTGTGTGTGTGTGTGTGATCCCGCCCACCGTTCGGACTTGACTCACAGTTCTCACATGATCACCCCCACCCCCCCCTTGAGTGCCGTATACTCCACCATGAGTATGGCGAGAGTAATTCGTGTGAGTATGGGCAGTTATACGTTCTACAATGTCTTTCCATAATCAGACTCTAGAAAATGTTATGTGTCTTACATTAGGGACATAAGAAAATGAGATGTTTAAAGATTCACGTCCATTTTCTTTTAAAGAAAATTGGACGTGTGATAAGATAATGTGAAACACGTTACACGTAAAGAGGACAAGGAAAAGAAAGACGCGCACGATTCCCTTCAAAACTTACTTCTACGAGTTTTTCCCGCGTCTCTTGTTTCTCGAGATAACTTTAAAAAGGAATTCTCTCCGACGGGGTCTCAAACTGCAGAGGGGACTCAGGTTTCGCCTCAGCAGATCGGTTGCTGTGTAAACTTGACTGAAAAATTGGAAACATCTTGATTGAAGTCTGAAGGAAACATCCTCATTTGCGTCGTGATTTAAGAAATATATAAAAAAAAAAACGAAAAATTCGTCTCAAAAATTTTTTTGGAAAGGTACATGGTTTTTAAATTGCGTCTCAATTTTTTATTATTTTTTTTTTTTTGGAAAGTTAGGAGCTATTTGTCTGTCTGTCTGTCTGTCTGTCTTTGTTAGTTGATTGATCTGTCTGTTTGTATGTCTGTCACCGTCTCCACATGTCTGTATATCGGTCCATCTGTATGTCTGTATCTATATGTATCTGCCTCCCCTCCC
>JAYMFT010071196.1:0-14575 GCA_038088735.1 Panulirus argus
CAGTCCTCTGTTCTTAACGCTACCTCGCTAATGCGGGAAAAGGCGAATATGTATAAAAAAAAAAATATATATATATAAGTCAACACGTGAAAAGTCACCTTTGGTTATTGAATCACTGGGAGTAATGCATCGTCAAACTCACTCCAAAGGAGTCTACATTTTCCAGCATCTGGAAGTAGTATTGCTTTGAGATGCAGGAGCCTTCAAAAACATCCTGAGTAACACCAGGATATTTCCTTTTAAAAAATTGGTCCTGGGCTAATTATAAAGAAACAAAATATGGGGCAAGAAGTTATATATAATGTGATTTCAAGGTTTGCTGATTTTGTTGCCAGAAATAATTACATCAGTTGTTTTTATGGCATATTTTTGTAGCCCCCTTCTTAATTACCTGTGTATTTCATATGCAAATGTGATATTATAGGATATGTTAATTTGTTATGAATGGTATTTGAACTGTTTGTCTTTAATTTGTACAGTACTCATCTTGACTTGTAAATGTATTTCTTTTTATTATAGTACATGTAATAAATGAAATATTAACTGAAACTTACACAGTACTTCTTTATCGAACAGAAGAATTTGTACGGGAGACTTTATTACCTGTTTAGGGTTTGAATTACCTTGAACCTTAATATACGCTGGAGAGTAGTGTGGTTGGTATTGTTCTTGACTGACAGTTGTATGGATCTGGTTCCAGAATACACTTTGGCAACTGGATGGTCTTTATAGATAGGAGTCCAAATCCAAGACCATGTTCTCTGCAGCCTAACACTATAATTACTTTGCTAAAATGAAAATTATTGGCCTAATTGGTTTCTTAAATTTATTCAAGAAAGCTGGTGTCAAGACATTTGAATATTAAATAAATGTATATATATATAGTTGTAGAAAACCATATTAAAAATTATCACCATAATGATCTTGATATATTGGTGGTAGATATTTTGATTTTTTTTTTTCTGTAAATAATTGTAAGTCCTTTGGATGCAAAATAAATATGTACATAAGTTTATGTTCTTTCCTTGAATATTGTCTTTAATTCCATCCCCAATTGCGTGGAGTACAGTAGATTTTATCAGTGCTTCAAATCATCCCTATACAGCTTTTACCCATGCGAAATGAACTTAAACAATATTGTAAAATACTACTCAACAGTGCATGATAATTTCTTTTTATGCATGCACTTTTATTAATCAGCCTGTAAGATAATGGTCACTAATGAGTGGTGTTGTGTTGAAAA
Source organism: Panulirus argus (assembly GCA_038088735.1). NCBI lineage: Eukaryota > Metazoa > Arthropoda > Malacostraca > Decapoda > Palinuridae > Panulirus > Panulirus argus. The sequence goes on from JAYMFT010071196.1 coordinate 1,244, forward strand.
ATAACTTTGGGTAAGAGAATGCTGGCATACTAAGACTTCTTATATTTTATACTCATAGCTGACCCATTCTCTAGCCTTTCCCAATGATGATCTTCCTATAACAGGTAAAAGTGTCGCAGAAACTATGCTTGCAACTTGAATCTAGAATGCTCGTAGAGTCTTCTTTAGGCAAGTATTATATAATCCAACAAATATTGTAGTGATCCAGAATGTATTTATGCAATGGTATAGTGGAGCAATCAGAATAGTACATGAAGCTGCCAAAAAAAAAACTTCGATATGGTAAAGTAAGAGGTTCTGTGAAATTTACAGTGCATAAGAATATGGGTACCTCAAACCTCAAATACAAAAGGAATGGTAAAACGGGAAAATGCTTTCGTTAAAGATGTCAAAAAGCAAAGGAGCTTTAAGATATACTGTAACGATATATACGGCACTCCAACCAGCATTTGCAAAGCATAAGAAAGCAAGGAATTAGTATAAAAGAATAAGGAAAGTGGAACAAACTATGCAAAGAAAATTGTAGATGTGTAATGAAAAGATCCAAAACTTTTTTATTAATTCATCGGGAATAGATTGCAAGTTAAAGAACATTTCATCAGGATAAAGAGCTCAAAAAGAAGAATTGTAGAGGAAGGTTATGTGGGGCAGTGAATTAGTTCAAAAGTATTTTCACAGTGAAAGACACCATAGCCTCATCACCCTGAGATGTAATTGGGAAGAGGTTTTTAGAAAATATTGCGATATTAAGACAAAGGTTTTCACCTATACAAGGTTCATGGTCCTGATGAAATTTCACCATATGTGCCTAAAGATGTGTCCATATATACGAGATAAAGCTCCTGAAATGCTGTTGTTGATGTCAATGGAGAGACAGAGTGCCAAGAAAATGGAAAAGAGCAAACGTCCTGCTCATCTACAAGAAAGGCTTCCGGGAACAGGCGCTGAACCACTGAACAGCCTCACCGACGAGTGTGGTCTGTAAGGTTCTGGAAAGATAAGTAGAAAGCAAGTGGGTGACTTTCTACAGAGAATTTACGTGAGAGCTTTGGTGATTTTGGAGAAAGGAGGGCTAACATTGTACGAAATGGACCTCTCAGATTTGTACGAGAGATTGAAACCTGTCTGAGACAAAAAGGAAGGCAGGATCAATTGTCTGTGTATGAACTCAAAAAACATGTGACAATATTGTACAGGAGGGGGCATGAGAAGCGCGTCAGTTGTTAGTTGATAACATCGCTGGTGGCAGATCTGAGTATGGAAGAGTTGTTTGAAAGGAAGAGATTAAGATATTAGTAAATGTGAATCAAAGCAAGGCTCAACAGTCTCAAGTGACAAATTAAATGGGATGTAAGTTTAAACAGAGAAAATGTGAAGGGAGTGGACATGGCAGTGAAAGGAACCATGGAAGAAGTGAGTATGGATGCAAAGCATGGCCTATAGATGAGGATGCGTAGAGGAGGGTGGATGTGTTGGGAATGGAATGTTTGAAGACAATATGCAGTGTAAAGTGGTTTTGATCGAATAAACAATAAAAACAGAAGAGAAAGGTTTGGTAAGAAAAACAGCACGGTAGAGAAAGCTGAAGATGGTGTGCTAAGAAGGTTTGGGTGTAAGGGTTCACTAATATCCAGTTCAAGTCAAGGAGTGACTCGAACAATCTTACATAGGCATATGGAGAGAATGATAAAGGATAGTTTAACAAAGATAATATATGTGTCATGAAGTGAAGGGGAGAAGAAGAAGAGGAAGACCAAGTTGGAGATGGGAGGATGTAGTGAAAAATTTTTGAGGATAAAGAACCTGGGTACACATCACAACACATGTGAAACGTGGTTTTTAGAAGTCCTTGACCTTTTTGTTTGTAAAATGTGTTGGCGTTTAGCATTCTTTTTCTTGCAAACGCGGACTCTCAAGTGCCTAGGGGATTTTAGCTATGAAAAATGGGTTCTAAGGTCATGGTTGATTTTGTAACACAAAGGTAGTAATTTCCTAGACTCGAAACTAACTGCGAAAGATCATGATGGAAGATCTGGGAAAGATCTAGGGAGGATCTAGGGAAGCCCTTGGAAGATCTGAAAAAGTTATCTTTGGTAAAATTATCCCGGGGTTTAAACTAGCAATGGGAAAGGGTTACTTTTGGTTCAGGTGAATTAGATAGTTCGTTCCAGTCACACAGACAGGTGAGGAGCATGATTTGGAACTTTTCATTTCATTGAACGAATCTAATACAGATCAATACAAAAAGCAACAGACTGCATAGTACTGGGCCCTAAAGAGGCTGTTTGTGGTAGTTGAAGAGAACAGAAACTCATGGATGAATGTGGTAGCGATATAAAGACAGATTTTTCAAAGAAAAACCTTTAAACTTCTGCATAGCTAAGGAGGTGCATATAATGTCAGTCGTGGATTTGAAACAATATATATAAAGCCTTCGCTTAAATGTATCAGTGGCACTTCTTTCAACTACTTACTGTAATTGGTAAATTATGTAAGGCGCAAGTAATATTTCAGGGAAAGATGAGACGTTAGCTGGAGTCAAAGTTGGCAGTTTTGTGAAAAGATCTGCAGAGTGTATGAAAACTTTATCTAACCTTCTTCGTAATTAAGATTTACTTTATTTTCAACACTGTTGTCGAAATTTAGCAAACTCACTCACACCCATGATAGAGCATCACCATGATGGCACCGGAACCAGAATGTCAACAAATACATAGACCACAGCCAGCGGCCATGAGATCCTCAACTGCAGACGAGTTTTTTGTAAGTATATTTAGATTATTAATTCGGCTGCTAGTTGAGGTTTCTGTGGGTTTTACTGATATTTATAAGTGTATGATCAACTTTCACATTAATCAACTGTATAGTTTCCTTGATATGCGTAGCATTTATCGCCCTTAATGTCTTGGGGAATGGATAAAACGCTGCAAATGTTCAACTGTAATTGAATTTTTCACACTACACTAGCTTTTCTTAATTTGATCAGCAAATAGTGATGTGGGTGTAATTTACACAACTATCTCAATTTAGAAGGCGCTGTTGAAACTTAAGATATTAAGTAACTTTATTATCTTGGGAAGGGCTTTGAAGTTAAGGGAAAGTTAGGTGGAAAAAAGTAAGTGGAACACTAGTATACAGAACTATGAAATCCTTCCTCTCTAAAACCCTGATTATTAGCATTTCATATTGGCCCACTCATAATTGTTACTTGTTATTTCTTAATTCCAGATTTAATACAAGCATAATATTTTATTGACTCAGATTAATTAACATATGATTTTTCAGTATGGTAAAATGTCTCTCATGCTCATGGGACACCAGCCTTGGGAATTGAAAGTTTCACAGTTTCCAGAGCCTTCGCTTTTTCTTTGGGGTCATTAAAATGATGATCTAGAACATACTTTAGGTTACTGACATTCATAGCACTAGCCGTACATGCAGTTAATATCCTTTGAAATTGGAATCAAATGAGTGAAGAGATAAGCCTTTGTTTTATCACTGCATGGCCAGCACAAGGTGAATATCTTTGTTTTTAATATCGTTAATGCAGTTTATCTTATTTTATTTGTTCACATCTTTTTACAGGGTATAGTAAAGTGAAGTTTTGAAACAAAGTTGGAGCCATGTCCCAAAAGAAACCTGTATTGTCTTGCCATGATTGGGTCAAACTACACAGCTCTCTCCTGGAGGAAGAGAGAAAGGCAGAAGTTGCAGCTGCTAAAACACAGGTATTTTATGTAACTGCAGTCATTAGTGACAGAATATCCATATGAAAAATGTCTTATATATAAGTATGCAATTTAATTGTTTGAATAACTTTGTGTTAAACTATTTTCTCTCCCCTGCAAAATAACTTTATGTTAAACTATTTTCTCTCCTCTGCAGTCTGTCTTTGAGCAAACAAGACATTCCTTGGGGAATACTGGGGCATGGTTTACTCCAGACACTCAGTTATCAGTTAGGAAAGCTCAGTTTCACTTACCCATCCTGACTGAATCATGAATCGCCAGGGACATTGTTCAAATAGTTCAGACATTGTTCAAATAGTTCAGACATGCCTTAGCTAGCCAGTGTCTGTTATCATATTGGTGCCACAACCCACGAACACCTGCTGAATAGCTTTCATTTTCCTTGGGTTCGCTACACATATATACATCCATCTCATCTCCTTCTATAGACCAGTGACTGACTAAGGATTAGTATTGTTTTTGTTTCATTTCTGTGTTGTAAATGTGTCTTAGAGTAATTGTTTTATTACTTGTATAACTATTGTACATTGTTGATGTACTTTTGTGGAATTGGAAGAGATCTAGTTACATTTTAGTGGTAAGTGTTTGTAAGAGTATTTGGGTGACGGAGCTATGGCTGGCATTAGGGTTACAGATGTCTTGCCTCATCCTCACTCTGCCTCCCCCTTACCCTTCTTCCATAACTGCATTTAAGTGGAAGAGTCATGTCTTGGATAGCTGTTTCAGTGAATTGTCTTATGACACTTTTGCAGTTAAATGGTCCTGCAGGTGATTTTAGACCTTCACCTGATTGTCTTTTCCTTTCATCATAAGTGGGAACTACCTGAAGTCCTAGACCTGTTGGTCTAATAGTTTCTCAGTTTCATCATAAGAAAACTTTTCCTTTTAGCCTTAGGCTTTGGAGGGAGAATAAGTAAATCAAATGCGATTTCTCAACGAAGAATCTTGTCCTTCTTTCTTTTGTGACTAGCTTTTATAGGTTAAGATTTACCCACTCTACAGTTTTTTGGCAAAAAATGAAACCTTTTAATAAAGAAATTGTCCCATTACCATCCACACTTAGAAAATATCATCAAAAAAGATGATTATGTTTTGTACCTACTGAATATTCTTTTGTTTTTTTTTTGGATTTCACCAGAGGTTACTGAGGAAATCATTTGTTTTTGCCTCCTGGAACCTTAAAAACCCCTCTTGGTGAAACTATATCAATGTGTGTAATGAAACTTGTCTTAGTGGCTCAATGTGGGTTTTATACTGGAGCATATGATGTAAAGAAGGTGGCCTTTACCTTAACTTTCTCAGGAATCTTCTGTTGGAGGAAATTAAGAGAAGGGGATTTTAGCATTCATCTTCCACCTTCTTAAATCATTGCCTAATGTAGCTGTGGTGGATCTTACATGTACTTATCTATTTGTACAGTAAGGGGTAAGAGTTCAACTCTTGTAGGACCGTATCCCCTGAATTTCCTATGCCATTAAGTAGCCTTTTAAACCATTGTAAGCTGCTTCATTAGTTTATTTATTCCAAATATTCACATATCAGACATTAAACCAGTCATTCTTAACACCCTTTCTAATCAGCTTTTTTACCCAGCTTTTCATTATGGCCTCTGGTTACACCACTGCTGCATCCCTGAAGGACTGTTCCCTATCATTATCATCCAGCTGATTTAGCAACTTGAAGGCTGTTATCAGGTCCTCCCTTTCTCTCCTATCCTCCATGGTGGATTGCCTCCAGCCTTTTAGCGTACCTTAGTGTTTATAATTCATGTACCATCCTAGTTGATCCCAGCACTCTCTCAAACAAATCTTTGTTCTTCTTTAGATGTGGTGACTAGACTTGTCTGATTTGGGTTCTCTCTGAGGCAGTGTTTGCAAGGACTTTTACCTGCTTTTGTTGACCTACCCAGCCTTCTTCTCCTTTTTGTGACAATTTTTCTTTTAGCCTTTTTAAGACCATTGTGGGTTGGAGCTTTGACGTTAGAATTAAGTGAATTTGGTCTTCAGGTGTAGATGGGTTGTAGACACTAACCTGTTAAGAGAGCACTTATTGACTTAGGTCCGCCCAAACAATTTAAGCACTGGCCCTGATGATTCATGCTTTTTTTAGAAAGGATGAGTGAAACTGAGATTTTCTAACTGTGAAGTGGGGTTTCTAGCATGACTGAGACCCCAGTAATCCTTGAGGAATATCTTGTTTCCTTGCAAACTCCATCTCAGAGAGAAAAGGTATTTCAGTGTTCATAACTAGTTTTTGTTCCTTCACTGTACCACATCTCACAAAATTATTGTAATGCAAAGAGTGGTTTGATGCAGATTTCTTATTAGACAATATTTATGGAATTGTAAAAAGATGTTTGAGCTTTTATACAGTTTAAAGTTTATAATTAGAGATTCTTGGTGACTTGATTACCCATGTTACATCTGAATATTTACTGACCTGGATGAGGGAGCTACTTAATGGGTCATCTTTCTTAAGAATAGAATAATCACATGGACACGTGTATATATTCCTGCTAATTCTTTTGGTAAGTCTTATCACTGTATAGAACACAGCAGTATTTCTCATGAATTTTCTTCACACTTATATTGATTATTTTTTTGAATTGTTTATAATTGTATCAATTGATTGACAGGTTGATGGATTTTCTCTCAAGGCTCTTGAGGCACAAGGGGTATTGTTGGCTCACTTGCTGATTAGTGAGAGGCTAACTGGATTGTATGGGCGTCCAATGTTTACTCTTGTTCCAGTTAAGAAGGATGCGTCATTGCCAGCCAACAGCTTTTCCTCAGGTACAAAACAAATTATATTGCTGTCATGAGCTGGATTCCAACCTGCATGTGGGTATTTCATGTGTGAGAAATCACCTTCATTTAGGCTGTATAATCAGTGAATGAAAAAGAGTCGTCTCACAGAGGACCTTCTCACTCTCAAGGAGTATATGATTTCCTTGCTCCTGCATGGAGTATAGTCTCAAAGCTGCAGGAGCTGTATGAAAGGGGCTCTGGTTCTGTATAATAATGATTTTTGTTCATATGTATTTGCCATTTCCCGCATTAGTGAGGTAGCGTCAAGAACAGAGTACTGAACCTTAGAGGGAAAATCCTCATTTGGCCCCCTTCCTGTTCCTTCTTTTGGAAAAGTAAAAACTGGAGGGGAGGATTTCCAGCTCCCATCTCCCACTATTTTTGGTCTCCTTCTACGATATATACACACACACATCTGATCCACTTTTATGTTGTTCTTGAAACAATGAATCAGGTAATGCAGACATAAAATAGAAAACTGAAAAAAGTTTCAAAAACTGTACAGCAAAAGTGGGTAACCACTCTAGCAAGTGATATCTTGCTAGTAGGGTGATCATTTACTGGCAAGTGGTGATGCCCAAAAGGATGTACAATGTACAGTATACTGTATGTTGTCCTTGAAGAAATAGATGAAAGAAAGTACTTAAGACACCAAAAAAGAAAAGTAAACACATATAATATAAAAGATAGTACAGTTCGCAGTAATAATGAGCAGTTACCCTGATGAGTCACTAGCATGTGGTAGCTACCTATGGCAGCCCACCCAGTGTACATGAGTTTTTAGGGACATACAAACTACATTCTTATAGTGCAATATTGTTAATAACTTCCTGAACTTAGAGTGTATCATGAGTGGAAAGTTCTCAAGTGGAGCAGGAAGAGCATCAGCTTGCCGTATGTGTGAACCCATGCAGTAAAACTGTAAGTTGATACAACAAAATGTTCAAAACACTCCATATTCTGCAATTTCGGTTGGCAGCCCTTGATGCAAGAAAATCAAGAAATTAAGAAAGATACTTTAAAATTTTCTGAATCATGTACAGTGTGTCACAGTGATCAGTATACTCTGTACCTGGTATTTTGTAGTGCTGATGATTGTTTACTGTCTCCCATGTGCTTTCTGGCATGATATTATGTGCTGGTCTTGCACATTTGTGAATTTTGTGTGCCCTGGATTACTATTGTGGACATTGGCCCCTTTCAAGTGTTATCAGCAGTTGCCTGACAGCTCCTCAAAGTCATCTACATCTTGCATGAAGTGCAAGATGAACATTTTATGCCTTGAAAAGATGTTCAAGAGGCAGGCTGAGGACTAGTCCAAGGCAGCACTTATGAAGTTCATCATCATTTTCTTACTCTTCTTGATATTTCTTCTCTGTAAAATAATTACAGATTTGTAAAATGATTTAAGACATTACACTTTCTAGATTATATGATATATTAAGAAACTTTGAATTACTGGTAAATTTTATCCAAATTGACTGATTCCCCAAGCATTTCAGATAACAGAGGTTTTACTTTACTTTAATGAATATGGTGTTAAAACTTGATTTTCTTTGAATTGACAGTCAGAGTAAAGAAATCACTTTCTCCAGCAAAGTGAAAAATTTTATTGCATGCTCTTCGATAAACAAGGGAGACCTTTATTCATAAAGTGAACGAAAAAAAAAAATTATACAGAAGAAAGTTTAATCTTGTCCACTTCATGCTTGTGTTGAGGGATATTCTGTTATTTTCTCTTGTATAATGATAACTGTATTTGCAGGTGATATTGTAGGTGTGCACACCTATAGACCAGAGCAGAACATCCAGTTAACAACAGGGGTAGTAACACATATAACTCAGTCATCTGTCCGTATTGTCATTGATGAGGGTGCTGATGAGTTGGATACCCTTAGTGATGATGTCCAGTTGTATCTGCAGAGACTCTCGAATGATGTAAGAAACTTCTGCCATGAGTAGTCGTTAATTTACAGTGTTTGTTTGTAGTTGATAATTATATTGCTACAATAATATTTACATTAGTTTTGGTTATTCTACCATTAATACTACAATAATATTTACATTAGTTTTGGTTATTCTACCATTAGATGTTGTAAGTTGATTTTTTTTTCATACTTGATAACCATCTCCTGTGTTAGTGAGGTAGCACCAGGAACTAATGAAGAAAAACTGCATTCGATCACATCCATTATGTAGCTGTCATGTGCAAATCACCAAAGCCACAGCCCCGTCCTGACAACCAAGACCCACAGACATTACCATGCATTGCACATGACAGCTAGAGAATGGATATAAGTGAATGCATCCTTTCTTCATCTGTTGCTGGTGCTACCCTGTTAACATGTGAAATGATGATAAGTTATGAAAAAAAATCCTCAAGTGCAGTAAAACTAATGTGAATCATATAAGTATCCATATTTGAATTAGAAACCAGAATGTTCATATTCAAATTTATAATGGAATCTGGTTTATGGGATATTGAATGAAACATCTTTTAATTTGTGGGTATTCTTAACTGAGAAATCTAATAACCTGCTTTTATTGTTATTAACTTGGTAGCTGCATATGGTACCAGCAGATGTCTAAAGGTATAGGTTCCTCTGTTGTCGCTGATGCATGATGGCTTTAATTATGAAAGAAGAATTCTTAGTGTTCTGTTGATATTTCAACAGTATTACATCACTGATAATTGATTTATCAGGAAGTGGAATAACTTCCATACATCTGATTAGAAAGTGTGCAGTGCTTTCATGAATTTTGAATTATATTCAGAAGTCTTCATAGTGTATGAAATACATTTAATATCATCAGAGGAAAAATGAAGCACAGTATCTGGAAGCAGTAATATGAGTAGTTAACATTTAAATAAGAATTAGATGATAATGCAGTATTACATAAATTTGTTATGAATTGACAGAGCTCTAAGAGCATGTGAGGGAGCACTTGTTCATGGGTTGGTGAAGACCCCTAGTTTTAACTCATGGGGTAGATAGGGTGAATCCAAGAGAATTCATCCCTTACCACCACTATTAAATGCATAGGATGCATGGATGCTCATTCACAAGGCTGAACACCCATACAGTAACTTCCCCAAGACCCATGATGTCACTTGGTAGAGGTTATATGCTGGAGCAGAACAGACAACCATCATTCACTTCATTTGTTTGGCTGGCAGTGACCTAATGTGTGGATAGTGTCTTCACTTGGTTTTCACTCTTGCCATTGTCTGATATAAGTCATTTTCATATATTTGTGGTTTATTAGACATGAATCAAAATATTTAATTGTTCCTTCTCTTTTGAAGCGACTGACATAATTGGAGACACCATTAGGACTGACTGTCAACACTGGCATTACCAGCTACAATATAAAAGGAATAAGGCTTGTTTTGGTTGGTTAGGCTAAAAGATTCTTATTATGTTGTGTGTTTTTTCTTTTTCCTTTGTCAATTTTAGGTATGCAGATTTTATATTGCAAACACTTGTACAGCATCATCAAATTTAGCCCACTTTCTTTACCAAATTGTCAACATAATTTTGGAACTAAATGACATACTTTTATTCATTACCAGATTTGCTGATGGTGCTGAAGATTCTGTTACTGAACCAGATATAAAAATTTATGGGTTGAAAAGGGCTCTCAGGGAAAACAGCTGTTACCATAATAATTCTACTTGGTAAACTATCAGCACCTCAACCTGACAATATTGTCTTGCTAATATTACTTATATTAGGTTCCTGGGACTGGGAGTAAAGATAATATAGAAATATGTGTATTTATATACAGATACATAGCAGCAATAATACTAAATACATGCACACAATAAGTACTTACAGAAGCAAAATGAATCATAATACATCCCCAGTAGTTTAGGGTACCATGGACCACTTGACCTCAGCAGCATGTCTACTAGATGCACCAGCATGTATATATGCAGCAGTGCAATGAAATGTGCAGTTTTGAACACTTGAGAAATATGAAGTTTTACTGTACTGTTCACTAGGGTATACAGAGTCACTGATACTGTTTAAATCTTAGGTTGCAGGGATCTGTTGAGATTCACAGTTCTCAGGTAATGTACAGTGTTACAGGAATCACTATCAATTTTAACAGCTAAATGGTATTGAACAGAATCAATGGGGTCATGTATACCCTTGAGAGGGCCTAATGAGGTAAGTTTGCATTGCAGATAACCTTAAATTAAATGACTTTGTTTAAAGCAGTGATTTCTAAGCAATGTCTATGACCCAAGAGTCTGAAGGACCTTTCACAGCAGGATTATTATTAGAATACCTCATGAATATTGAAAATTGAATACCCTCTAAAAGAATTATAAATGGTGATTTACAGGTAATACTGGAAACTGAATAATCATACTCACTAAAAGGAATAATGAATAGTAACACATGTATTAAGTCAAGTGTATGAGTACTGTGTTCTGCAGTATCTTCCAGTCTACATCTTTGATGCCTGTTTACTTTGGGAAATCCCTCAAAGGGGTGGCCACTGCAAAAGGGTCTTCATAACTGGTAAACTCCAGTGCCACTTCTTAGCCTTTAGTGCCTCACCCTTGAGAGGCCATTGGCAGAGGGCAACTTGAGTGCAGTGCTTCCAGAGGCTCCTACCAGGTGTTCCTGCATAATGTTCTAACCCACTTGTTCTACCTAATGGTCCCTTGTAATGTTTCTACCTACTACATTGGCCTAATGTTTCTAGCTAATGCTCCTATGTAATTTTCCTACCTACTACTTCTCTTTGTTGCTCCCACCATTTTGCCAAAAGGCAGGGCTAGCAAATAGCACTCCCTGCAGGAATATCTAGAGTTATGAGAAATGAAATGTTGTCAAGTGTTATATGTTACAAGGAGAGATTGCATGTTTATTAACAAAATGCCAGCAGTCCATGAGTAGATGATGCAGAAAGAAGGTACAGTTACCTGGCACAGTATCATAGTAAAGAATTTTAAGTCATTGAGTCATTGGCCTTAGGTACTGAATAGTTTATGATTTGATCATCACATATTTGAGCAAAACAGTATTAGTGGCACTTAACAGTGACCACCAGTGATTTAGAAACAGCATTCATGTGACATTGTTAGTGTATAACAATTCCAGAATAGTTCTGACTTGGGTATGGAAATTGGTCATTTTCAGACTTTTAGCACATACCAGGTTAGAGACAACAGTTTAAATAAAAAACTTGAGATGTCAAAAAATAATTTGTTATAGGTCATATATTTTTACATGATGGTTAATTAAATGTGAAATTTAGGGCTTTTTTTATGAGTATAGCCTCTTGCCATTTACGCATCGAAAGAGAATGATTTGATAGAAATGTTGCCCTATTATGATTATGTAAAGCGTTAGTTAACTATTAGGCTTCTTGAGCCCATATTTTTAATACAGATAAGAAAACATGTGGATGATGTTTGGAAAACAAAGCCTGAGATGAGACTTGCAATATGAGGAAGCTTCCCACTGATTGTCATTTATATACCATACCATTCTGTTGTTAGGTTTTTTATAAGAATTGAAATATATTTGAAGTTGTATAAGAATTTAGTAAAAGAACTAATGTATATGTTTATTTGAAAAATATTTAAGCATATTTAGATATGCTTAAAAGAAGCTTTTGATTTATATATACCTAATTGCTTCTTCTGCACTAGCAAGGTAGCTTTAGGAATAAAAAAATTTTGACTTCATTTGCTCACATCAGCTCTTTATGTGTCACTTGTAATGTATCAAAACCAGTCAGTCATGTAGAGCCGAGCTTCTCATACTAGTCTCTAGTTTGATACATTGATGCACGGTAGCCACTCCTAATAGTGACCATGAAAATAGTAATCCCAGGACTTCACTGCCTTTCTCTTCATTTTTAGTTTCACTCATTACACTATGGATTGATAGTACTTATATCTATTGTCATTCATAGTTCACCCTTAAAACATTGAGGAATATCTGTTCTACTTCCCATGGTGTCTGTGTCTTCATATGTGTCCACACCTTTGTTAAGTTTTATTTTGAGTTTTGTTTTCAGCCTTTTTTGATGTGTGGTCATGTAACTTCATGTGGAGTTGCTCCATGCCTGCTGCACATGTCCTTGCCTTGGTCAGATATTATACCTTGGTTCACTTCTCAGCCACTGTTTGATGTATGATCTTGTGACTTCATATGCAGATGCCGACTGATAAGTGGGTGCTACCAGACTCATCCTGTAAATGGTTACATTGTGAGAGAGAAGTCACCTTTGCAAGGTCCTGTTTTCATCAATAGACAGAAAGAAATGCAGTCTTATCGCTGGCGTTCCCACTTTATAGAAGGCCAACATTTCCTTGTTTCAGTTTGAAGTTCAGCCTTGAAGCAGCAGGAGCCCCATAAAGGTGTCATCAAGTTATAAAATAATGATATCAGTTAAAATACCTACATCCTTCCAAAAGTAGATGCACCAGAGACATTTCACATTTGAGAGACAAACTTCATAATCTGTGATTAGAATTAAAGTACCTGTGTTTTTATGTCGGATTAATTTTTATTTGAGTTACAAGTAATATATGTTACTTGACTCACAATTTTGGTGAGAAATAAAGTTTTTCTTACAAAAAACTCAATATTTATGAATATGAGAATATAGAACATCTTCTCAGGATGTTTTTCTAAATTCCTCATGCATAATTCTGTGCATCCTTCCTAATTATGGTGGCATCAGGAGTGGATGGGGGCGAGCAAGTCTAAATATGTACATGTGTGTATGTGTATGTATGTATATATGTA
>JAYMFT010071207.1:0-14575 GCA_038088735.1 Panulirus argus
AAAGAGAGAGAGAGAGAGGGAGAGAGAGAGAGAGAGAGAGAGAGAGAGAGAGAGAGAGAGAGAGAGAGAGAGCTACATGCTATCTACAACTGTGGCAAAGCTTGAATCAGACTGGTTGAAAGTGAGTGGCGTGTCCGTAGTTTCATTTCTCAGTATTCTAACTAATCTCACGTCCGCTGGGACAGTGTCAACCGAGTATTCTGTGGGATGATAGTTTGTAAGGAGGGAGGATATCATTATTGGCTTCACATTTCCCCTCCACATCACCCAACATCCAAGCACATAACGTGCTGTGGAGATAAGCGAATTCATGATACAGTACCGAGTAGTACTTTGATAATAATCAAGTCGTTGTTCATCACTGTATCTGAAATGAGAGCTGCTGAATTCGAGTCTGTAACTGTTGCTCTACGACCTCATAGAGCCCTGAAATCTATTCGTACTTTAGCTGTATTCCCAGCTTATATATGTGGCTGGTCGAAGGCATGTGAATAAAAAGGTGCAGGAAGAAATACGTTTTTGTCAGAATTCATGGAGAGCAGGAACCGGCTCCTAATTGCGAATAATGAATCATATTCTGAGTTCCGTGGAGAAGTGAGTGTTCCCCGAGTCGCAACGGACGGACGGACGGACGGACGGTGGGATCTTGTCTCACGACGCCCTCTGTGACGGTGCGAGAGACGGATGATCAAGCCTCTGCCTCCCAGACGAGAGTCAATATAGGGAAAAGGATACAACAGGAACGCGAGAGACAGTCACTTCGTGAAAGAGCTGCCAGATACAAACACACAGTCGGGGAGGAGGAGAGGATAGCTCAAAGGAAACCCACAGGAGACAGGCGATGAAATTCCCGCCACACTGGAAGGAAATAGAGGCAGAATGACCATTAAAAAAAGGGCAAGATTCAGTTACAGATAGATGTGTGTAGTGACTCCTGTAATGGTAAGAAGGGCAGGATTTTTCCTGCTTTTATTTTCTACTCCTGCCAAATTAATCCCAGAGTCTGTGTTCCCTTCTACTGTCATAAACAGTCACATTGGGACCCAGTGGTCTGTTGCTGTTTTAGCTCAACTGTATTCAATTGTATAACTGTACTGTATAAGTGTGATGCATGTGACTGCGTATGTTTAGTGAGGTGTTGAATCAGCAGGACAGGTGTGGTATGTCTGATATGTAGTCAGGGAAAACAATGTTAGTGGTGGTGAAGGCAGGTGTGTGTGTGTGTGTGTGTGTGTGTGTGTGTGTGTGTGTAATAAAGCCACTGATGGTGAAAGGTGTATAAAGAAGGGGAAAAAAAAATGGACACACCACCACCACCACCAACGGCAACAGTGGTGGAGGTGGCGGTGGTGGAGGAGGTGTTGGAGGAGTTGTTGGTAAGGGCAGGCAGATGTGGAGAAACAAAAGTGAGAGGGTAACACCAGAATAAAGGGAATATGTTGTTGGGAGAGTTCGCCTGTCAGGCCCCTTTCCTCTCCCACCCACCCACTCACTCTCCACACCCACTCTCCCTAGCCTCGCCCTCACCCACCCCACCCCACCCTGCCTGCCGCCCCTACTCCTCCCCCGTGGCCTATGAGGCAGCTCATTGTGCTGCTCGGACAACACTGACCTTCGGCGTAGCCTTCCTGTCCATCTGTCTGTCTGCCTCTCTTCTGTGTCCTTCTGTTGAATCACAGACAAAGACATAGACACTCAAGAGGATGTAGATACTTCTCGGTACACAGAAACGATCCAGAAGCTGACATTGTTTGTAAAGCAGGATCTTTGCTTGGAGGATATGTTTCGTTAAGTCTGGGATGGAGTACGTAAACAGACACTGGAGTTATTCATTTTTTTTTTTTTTGCGTGAGGAGAAGCCTTATCTAAGTGTTGGCAAAGCTGTGGGTACAATGTTGTCATTCCCAAACATCTTTCTGGTGTCAGGTTATGCCTTTTCTTACGGTGAGAAAGGACATTTGCCCAAAGGATAATCTACAGTTGTAACCCCTCCAGTTCTGAAGAGTGTATCCCTCCTCACTCATCCTCTCCATACGTCCAAACAATTTCAGTACATCCTCTTCATCTCTCTCTGACATACTTTTCTTTATTACCACACCCCTTTCTTTACCATGTCAATCATTCCTCGACAGACCCTCCTCACACCACATTAGATACGTGTGTTATATCAGCAGAATGAAGGAGTATATTAAAAAATGGAATATGGCAAGAAAATGCAGTGTACCACGAATATGCATGTGGAAAATATTTAGCATATGTTGCATATTTTATGTATATGCCGCAGCATGTTTGATATACAGCAAAATATGCTGATGAGAGGGAGGGAGAGAGAGAGAGAGAGAGAGAGAGAGAGAGAGAGAGAGAGAGAGAGAGAGAGAGAGGTTGTCGGACAAAGAGAGATGGACCAGTGAAGGGACACACAACATATACGACCAGGGTTCTCAAACACGTACACAATTTCGTATGCCCCAAGTTGCCCTAAAGCTATTTGCATACCTTTTGTGAGCCGTGCTTTTCATAGTACACAGCCGCCACCCTTCCAAGAAATGGCCAGGTGTAATTGTGCAGGCCTCTCCTTTAACGCAGTGGCTCCCTCTATTCTTTTTCTAGTCCTCTAGAAACAGCCTTACATGGTAGGGTTCCTAGGGACTATTCTGTTTTGCTAGTTGTGTACGTAATTGGCTTACATTTAGAATCGACCATGTTTAGAGTGGTTTTCTAGGTAATATGTCTTCTAGAAAAGTGTAAACGAAAGATATTGCCCCATATCTAGAGTCACCTTTACTTGCGAACGTCTTTTGTGTGCTCATTCTTCTAGATAAGTGTGATGGAAGGTGATGGCCTAAATCTAGGATCTTATTTACTTGGAATGTCGTCTAGATGTTCAGTACTCTAGGTTTGTGAATGTGATGGATGTTAATGCCTCAAAATCTAAATAGACTTAGAACTGCCTCTCTAATGACTTGTGAAGTCCATTGGTGGGTCTACATTTATCGTGTGTGTGTGTGTGTGTGTGTGTGTGTGTGTTCGTGTCGAGGGTACGAGTCTAAAACGGTCTTCTTGGCGAGGACAAAATTATGCAAATTCGGCTAGAACAGAAGGTACAAAATGAGATGGTGACTTCTGGGTGAGTTTCGTGATGGGGTTAAAAAAAAGAAGAGAAATATTCTCCGTCTTTCGTTTATCTGTCTGTCTGTACCCATCCTAAGTCTCTCTCTCTCTCTCTCTCTCTCTCTCTCTCTCTCTCGAAACACCCATAACAGCGACAGTGAGCCATCGAGGTGATGGCACGGGCCAACCAACTAACCAACTCCCATACAAACGCTACACAACAGAGGTTGGACAGAAAGCTTTCCGGCCATCTCCGAAACTTTACCTGTAAAAAAAAGAAAAAGCCCCTTAGTTCTCCCGTTTGTTTACTGTTTTGAAGGCCACTCAAAGACCCGCTGGGAGCTACCGTTACATTCCCCCCCTTGGGTGATGTCAACACATAAACAACTTTTCCCATGTCAGACGATCAGAGAAGCGCATGTTCAGGAATATCTGATACCAGTTCCACACTTTGCTGATGTCTATATATAGTCTTCCTTGTACTGCTGTAGACTATCGTAGGGGGGAAGTCGTCGACGTCTTCGCTCCTCCAGTGCAACGGCGTCTTAAAGAACACGGGCCAACGGCGTTCCCCAACACTGCTTGCTACTGTCCCGGACACGTTGCTGGAACTTTTGCGTCCACCTTTTTTTTTTCTTCTTCTTCCTCTTCTGGCGTGAAGACTTACTCAGTTCTCAAGAGGACCCCTTCCTGAAGATGAGAGGACGGAGCGTCCGCAACAAATCCTCCTATTGAGACTTGTTACACGGGATCCCCTACAGGCAGACATTCACAAGAAGATTTAAGAGCTTCAGAAAGTGTCTAGAGGCAGTCGATAGAGCGATTTACTTTTGGCCTGCTTAATGCAGTATGTGTAGACTAAAGAGTGCTCCGAACCTATGTATATAAATGTATATACGACGAACGTATCAACAACAAAGATAATTCATTTTTAGAGTAATTCCTCCCTGACATGACTCACATGTACCCCTCTTCTAAGCCAGTGGAATAATCTGCAAACAAACGCAGTTTATGACACTGACGTTAATATTAAAAAGTTTTTTTATGATGCATAATTCAACTGCGCGGACGGAGACATATTTTCCTTTAAGGGAACTCTTATTAATCTAACATTTTCATTTCTGACTCCGAGGGAGGTCTCCCCCAAATTTGACCTGAGTGACAGTGGCCATAAATGCAAGGGTGATTAAGGGCCGTTTTACTGAGGAGGTTTGGGTAGTATTTTTCCCCAACACTTGACTGATGTTGATTAGACTGTCGACCTGTCTGTGGAGGTGACTGGGGACTGGTTGTGGTTGGGGATGACTGTGGACAAGCCATTAAGGACGACTGGGGGGAACTGGTAGTGGTGGACGAGACAATAGACTGGGTAAAAATATGAGAATTGAAGGATCTCCCGTGAAGGAGAGGTAGTGTGGAAAGATAAGAGAAGAGGAGAAGAGAATCCTTGAAAAGCAATGATAATGTAGATGAGGCAGGAGAAACTCAACAACTTCTCCATGAAATTGCATCAGGTGTAAATTGCTCGGTATTAAGTAAGTAATCATCTTGTCATCAGAGAAGCGGATGAAGGGAATAAGGCCAGTGACGAGAGCATGAACTGCAACAGTATACGAAAGTTTAAGAAAGTGTTTTGGAATAGTTCAGAAAGTTCAAGAGGATGGGGTCTGTCCCCTCCCCTCCTCCCTCCAGCGAGCGTAGAACTCCCTCCCCCGTACTGTGCGAACGGACAGATCCACTCCCACCGCAACGACACAACGCCCTCGCATCATCAGTGAGAGACAGACGGTCGTTTGAATCACCTCTGCAGCGACGGGACACCGCCCCACACTCACCCCAGGCTTTTTTTTTTAAGACGCTGTACGTGCCTTCTTGGCTCTGAGCACATCAACTCTGCAGCAAGTTAGGTACCCCCATTGTTAAGAGTCAGAATGCTGTCCCCCCACCTCCTCTAAGGATGTCACCAGCGTAGGTAGGTAGGTCTGTCTGACCCAGAAAACCATTCAGGATGGATCGGTTTCATCTCTCGTCCCTAAGGACGTGCGTGCTGAGGTAAACTGGGGACCGAATTAGCGAAACACGACACCCCGAAGAGCCGAGCATCGGTAACGACAGCTATAGACGCTGTGCCACAAGAAGGGATCTTTTTTTCTCTCTCTTCTTTTCTCTTTTCTTTTTTCTACTTTTTATGTTCGTTTTCTTTTTCCTCCTCTTTCTGTTTTCCTCTTCGTCTTCTCTTCTTCTTCTTCTTCTTCTCCTTCTTCTTCTTCTTCCTCTTCTTCTACCTATCGTCGTCCGCCTGTTTCACGATTCCTCCTCCTTCTTCTTTTCCCTCACTCACTCTTCTTTCCCTGTCCAACTTCCTCCTCTTCTTCCTCCTCTTGCTCAACCTCCTCCTTCTCCTCCTCCTCCTCCTCCACCTCCTCGCTCGCGACTCCCTGGCCCATTACTCTGTCGCAGGCAGAAGACGTGTTCCTCAGAGCCCACGGGTTTAAGACCTATAAAACTGAGAATATCGTCCAATAAAACTTTATCAAAGCAGACCCAGGCATAAAACAAACGTTTGTGTACTGTTTGAGTTTACAAGACACAAATTCCTGCAGCCGCGTCGGAAACTGATTTCCACCTGTATTTTTTTTTCTGCTGCCTGTCTGTTTGCCTGTCTGTCTGTCTGTCTATCTGTCTGTCACTGTCTATGGTTTTTCTTCGAACATTTCCCAAGACCCTCTCTGGTGGTGTTACCCATCAGCTGATGGTTTTTTACCCCATCAGCTGGTGGCGTTGCACATCAGCTGATGGTTTTGCCCATCAGCTGATGGTGTTGCCCATCAGCTGGTGGCGTTGGGCATCAGTCACAAAACACCGTGCTTCCCTTCTCAGCTCATCGTTACGCCAACCAACTGCATTTTCTCTAACTCCTCTACTCACTCCATATCATTACTAATCACATTAACATCTGCTTGGGTCTTCTCCAAATAAGCGACCGCTGAAAGACCCCAGTTTCGCTGGAAATGGCAGCGCCCCCTTGAACGTTTTCTTCGGACTTCCTTGGTCTACCCCCCCCCTCCCCATTGGCAATATCATTTCTCCTGCTGGCACAGTGGAGAGAGTCACATTCAGAAGATATATAATTCAGGGGTTCCTTCGTAAGCCACTCCTCCTCCTCCTCCTCCTCCACTTCCCTGACTCCTCCTTCCCCTTCTTACTTGTTCTAAGTAGGCCTAGAGAACTTAAGACTTTCTTGGTCTTGAAGAAGAGGCTTGGGTAGGCCTTCTTCTTGAGCTGCTGCAGTACGTGTTGTTGCTGGAGAGCGTCTGTCCTTTTTTTTTTGCCTGTCTAACCGTTTCTCGTCTGCATTTTCATCTCTCTCTCTCTGTGGACTTAATCTTCTTCGAAGCACTGTCATGTCAGCTTAGTTTCCCCTTGGGTTGTCTAGTTTCACGTAAGCGTTCCAATAGAGTTTGTTTGTTTCAGTTTAGTTTCCCCTTGGCTTCTGCATTTTCGGCCCAGTATCCCTTGAATTCTGACGTAGCTGCCCGCTTTCCCTTGGATTACTTCGCCTTGTATTTTTTTTTTTTTCCTTTCTTGACGCTTAAGAAATGCGATCTCAGAGTCCATGAATTTACAAACACTTAAAATCTGGAGCTTTATGACTCTCCCCTTGAAGACGATAGCTCAATACCCCGATACTTAAACGTAAATATTTACGATAGCAGAGGGTTTAACCACTCACTAGCTAACATATTTAAACTTGTATTATAAATCTCGAGTAAGACGGTAAAGTGTTTGAAGACTATATGTAAACACATCTCCCAAACTCCCTCGTACTATGGTTAAACATTTTAACAACAGCTGAATACTACGATTACAGGAATTTAACACAATAAAGACGATGATTTCTAACCTCATGAGCAAGATGATTCAGTTTTCTTCGCGAGGCAATCTAACTCCATGAGGGGAATGGCCAATGAAACCCAATAAGTAAGACGATTGTATATTTTCAGTGCGATACACAGACTCCCTTTTTTTCAACCCCTGCATCTGCAGCTTTCTCATGTACATCTCCCAGTCACACGCACTCCTTCCCTACAAGAAGCGCCCATACACCACAGCGATAATACTTTGTTGAACATAAGAATATTCTAATGTACTTTGAAGGAGAGTTAGATCCTAACCCCTTTCTTGCCCTAGAAGGGTGTTATAAAGTTTCAGAAATCTATAGATACCAAACACAGGAAGGAGGCTGGGAAGACCTGAAAGTAAATGACAGGTGTGAATGGAGGAGCTTAGAACACAACTGCTGTTTGTGAGACAGGAGCCTGGAACACAGACATACCTTGTGACGGAGGATCTTGGAAAAAACCTATAGCCTGTGAGGGGGGAACACGGGGCACATGGATAGCTTACCTTAGCTTATGAAGGAAAGAGCTTTGGAACGAAACGAAAACTTGTGAGGGAGGAACTTGAAACGCATCGATAGCTTGTGCAGGAGAAGTTTGGAACACAACAGTAGCTTGAGAAGGGAGCTCGGAACACAACAGTAGCTTGAGAGGGGAACTTGGAACACGGGAACAACTTAAGGGAGCAACTTAGAACACAACGATAGCTTGTGAGGGGTCGGTGGGTGGAGATAGAACATCACGATAGCTTGTGTGGAAGGAGCTGAAAACAGAACGATAGCTTTTGATCAAGAATTCCCTTTAGGAGGGGAACTTAACGGTGTTATTCATGATGTTTGCACAAGCTTTCATTCTGCTTGTTTGCCTCTTCGCTCATAGTGAAAAATGCATGCGCTATGAATTAATTTGACGCAAAAGCTAAGCTGCGAATTATTCACATTAATCTCTTGAGCACGACCTCACGATTCCTAAGCACGACGATACGACTTTTGAGGACGACAACAGCAGCACGACCCCGAGAGCACGACAGTGCGACCTCTAATCACACGACTGTTCGACCCTCGGGTATGATGATGGCGTGACCTCCCGAGGGTCGTAACCCTCCTCCCCCCGTACTCGAGAGTCGTGCCGTCGTGCTCAGGGGGTCGTATCGTCGTGCTTATAAGTCGTCCTCTCAGGGGTCGTGCCGTGAATAAATCCATCTCATCTTGTATGCTGTATTGTACTGCATACGCTTAGCATTACCGCGGTATGTATGTTGATTCTATCATTTATGTTGACAAATGTATGTATGTATGTATGTATGCATGAGGCGAGGCGAATGTATTTTACGATCGACTGTACACACAGACACACCCCGCATGATCGGCGAGGGGTTCAAGCACATAGGTGTACATGAATTACTCATAACACCCCTGCATGCATAAGCACGCTTTAAGCACACATGCAATAAAAGTGGGCAGCGCGGGTGTAAAACTCTCCCCCCCGTCAACGGGCAAATAGTCGTCAAAAGCACCAGAACACGAACACGCACGCATGCAAGCAGCCATCGGTTACAAGCATTCACTAACACCCCAGAGCACCTGTTTACACACACACACACACACACACACACACACACTCGCTAGAGGTACAGGAAAAGACGATCTTGCTTTTCTCCTCATTCGCCACGGAACGGGAGCTGCTCGGAAGGAAGGAAGGGAGGAAGGAAGGAGTGCCTTGCGGTGGAGGCATACAAGGGCAATCCTCGTCCCACCGACCAAAAGGCTTTGAACCACTAACCCTCTCGCCTCTTTCCAAACCCCTTCACCTGGGCGTCATTCGAAGGGTGAAAGACGCTGCTGCATCGTCCCCGCCACAGTCATATCTTGCAGTGAGAGATCCTTCGTCCCCGATGCGCAGTTTGAGCCCGTCCGCACTCTTGCAGTGCGAGACAAGGCTAGGTCCCACGGCACTCCTTCGTAAACATTTTGAACAGCAGCGTGTGCGTGTAAGGACCGTCTCTTTAACACCCGTAACCCCTCGCTGAATTTACATATAAGAGAATATATGCCCTCACAATATGACATCAAAAAGACGAATCGTAAAGTTTGGAATATATCAAAAAAGTACGTGCACAATCCAAGCCCCCTCAGGCGATAATTCTAGGCCCAGTCTTTATGTTTAATTACCTCGTATGCCTGACGTAAATCTTATGTACGTTGAATTAAAGCTCTTCCCCAGTGGCTTGAATCCATTCCCGTGGGTTAGAATGTATTCCCACTGGGGTAGGTGTGCAGCCTTATTTATGATGATGACTTTGTCCGAAGCCTTCAGTCCTTGCCTTATGAATTTCAGCTTAGCTTCAGATTATCCCTTTTGTCCAAGCCATGAGACTTGGTTTAAGCCATTTACCTCTTGTTTAGGACTCGTCATGGCCAGGGAGGCTATTCCTGCTTTTATTCTTAAACCTGTGTTTAACAACTGATCCTCCTGTTTACGTCTTCATACCTGGCTTAAGTATATAACCTCCTCTCCTCCCATCTGGCTTAGCCTTTTCCATATTCTTTTCTGTTCCTTCCTTTTTCACAAGATACCTGTCCCTTGTGTGTATTTACCCCTCTGTATCCTCCATTCTACCCTGGACTTAGCCCTTGATTTTCCTTTCTCTTCACCCTTGTTTTATCACCCAAATTTCCCCTTCCTCATTTGCTCCCTTCTCATTCCCTTCCCATTATACTCCTCCTCCTCTCCCATTTCATTTACCTTCCCTTCCATCCCATACTCTCCCTTACCCTCCCGCTACTTATGATTCTTCCCCACATGATTCTCATATTCTTTCTCCCTGAGCTGGACTTCCCCCTCCCTCACCTTTCCCCTCACCCCTCCTAGTCCTTCTCCCTTTCCCTCTCCCTTGCCCTCCATCCCTCCCTCATTGCCTTGCTCTGAGCTCTCCTTCTTGCCCCTCCGTCACCTGCAGTCTGCTATCGACCCTCCCCCACACCCTTATCCTCCCTCTCTCTTACCCTCCTCCCCCATTCTCCATCACTCTCCTCCCTCACCTTTACTCTCCCTCGTTCATCTCTCCGCCATCGTCTCCATCAATCTGCCCACTTCTTACTGAGCCTCTTCCTTCTTCTTCTCCTCTTCCTCCTCCTCCTCCTCCTCCTCTCTTAATCTTCCTGTTCTCCCTTCCTTCACTTCTTTTCTTTTTTCTCATTCTCCTGCCCCTCCATACAGCCGAGTCCAAGGCATCCTGCTCCTCCCTAGCAGAGTCCTAGGCCTCCTCCACCTTCCTACAGCCTGGTCCTAGGCCTCCTCCACCTCCCTTCAGCCTAGTCCTAGGCCCCTTGCACCCATCTACAGCTGAATCCCAGTCCTTCTGCCGCTGCTGTGCTCAGGCTATCTCTGGTGGATGTTATCTAGCCGTCCTCCATCTACTCTCCCGCAGGAATTTCTCTCTCGGTTGATTGAACTTGGCAACGGCCAGACCTCCCGATTCTTCTGCTCTGCTCTCTTCCTTCTACTTTGCTTTTTTCTTTTTCTTTTTTTTCCCCCATCCCCCTGAGGGATTTGAGCGTTCGGTGTCGCCTCAGGGTTTGCCTCCCAGAGGGGTCCAGACCGAAGTGCCGAAATGTGTCAAAGAATTACCCGATCGCTATTCTTCGATCCCCCCCCCCCATCTTTCTTTGGCTTTGTGATAGAAATGTCGTTTTTTCTTCTTCTATTGCTCCTCTCTTCTCTTTCGCAATGGCTCTGTTGCTTCTGGATATTTCCTCCACTTCTTAGAACGTCTGCAGTGTGACAGTGTGAGCAGCAGGAGCAACGGCAGTGTGAATGGCGCCTTCAATATCAGTGTGAGGTACAGTAGGTTTACAAGCAAGCACGGCCTGAAGTAGGGCAGCACTGAGCGGGGCGAACTTGAGTGGTGGCGAATTTGAGTGGGACGAACCTAGGTGGAGGCGAACTTGAGTGGGACGAACTTGGGTGGAGGCGAACTTGAGTGGGACGAACTTGGGTGGAGGCGAACTTGAGCGGGACGAACTTGGGTGGAGGCGAACTTGAGCGGGACGAACTTCGGTGGAGGGACGAACTTGAGTGGGACGAACTTGGGTGGAGGCGAACTTGAGCGGGACGAACTTGGGTGGAGGCGAACTTGAGTGGGACGAACTTGGGTGGAGGGACGAACTTGAGTGGGACGAACTTGGGTGGAGGCGAACTTGAGTGGGACGAACTTGGGTGGAGGCGAACTTGAGTGGGACTAACTTGGGTGGAGGGACGAACTTGAGTGGGACGATCATGCAAGGGAAGAACAACATCCGAGATTCTCTCACTGTATGACATCCCTCAACTCAAGCGTCCCTCCAAATCCTCACGGTTCCCTCACCAAACATTTCTGAATAACCTCTTCTCCCTCCTCCTCCTCCTCCCCTTCCTCCTCCTCCTCCCCTTCCTCCTCCTCCTCCTCATCCTCATCATCATCATCATCACAGTGAAAGGATGATTCACGCCCTCATCAATTCCTGCGGGGGAATTCAAGGATCCCTCTAGTCACCTCAGCCCTAAAGGCGTGTGTACCGAGGAATAGCCTGCGAAACTTGCCTCCAGGACCTCGGGGACCTGAATGGTCTCATGCTACAGATGTCCCCCTCTTGGAATCAGGAGGTCACCAGCGCTAAATTGGGTCGCGGGTCAAATGCGAAAGGGCCTCTAGCTGCTCCGTGACTGGACCAAGGCGTTGGCTGATAAACTAAGTCCTACATCGAGAAAAACTTCCTAAAATCCTCTACACAGCCCACGTCTCACGTCGCTTCTCTCTCTTCATCCATACGTTAACGTATTCATATTTAGATATGACATAATTTGCGTCACGGATACTAACTAACTCAGAATCTTGGTCCGTGCACAGCTTCTGTACAGACCAGGGTGTTGGGCCTGTGGTGGTACCAGCTGGTACGCCACAGACCCACCAACAACACCCACGCCGTCACTAACCACAACAGACGTCGCTTCATGCAATATCACCGCTGCCTTGCACCCAGTGGTTTCCACCAGCTGCTTGCGTCTAGTGGTAAACCTGCCGGTGCTCTCGCCTCTTCTAGGCCTCTGTGTTACACAGCTCCCTCGCCCTATCCGGGCGATGGAAGAGCTCCTCCTTTCGCTTCTCTTCCTCCCCCATCATCATCATCATCTCCCTCTTCCTCAGTCATCTTCAGGCCCCTCCATATCTATAAATCATAAACAAATGGGTGAGGTTGAACGGCCGTGTCCTCTCTTTTGCTATCCTTTCTCCATCTATATACAGTGGTGGATGCATAAGGGAGGAAACCAACCTTCTCTTTTGCTACCCTGTCTCCATCTATATGCAGTGGTGGGTGGGGTAGGAACCTCCTTTTTTATTACCCTGTCTCCATCTATTTACAGTGGTGGGTGTGGAGGTGCTTTTTGCTTTACCATTTTGAATCCAGGTATTCACATCTATTCACAGTTGTCACCCAAGCACTCTCACACTTTCCCATGTATTCCCATATACTCCCATACACTCCCATATGCCTTCGAAGTACTCCCACGTACTCCCATGTAATCCCAGAATCCAATGTACTCCCAAGCGCTCCCAGAGACACTGTCATATTCCCAATGTCCTCCCATGCAACTAACGGGTGTCCTCCGTCAACAGACGCACGCACAGACAGACGCTGGGGCAGTGTGTCTCCCTGCGGGCACCCCTGGGGAAAGAGAGGACCCTCAACCCTCCCTTTCCTCCTCTCTCTCTCTCCTGTGGCCAATATTTCACACAACTTGCAATTTCCTGACCTCACACCTTGTAGTTACAGCCAATACCTCCTCGATATTACGACCCCCACTGACAACCCGATCTGGGGTAAAAGGGGAGGGGAGGGGGAGGGGAGAAGGGGAGGGAAGGTGGGGAGGGTATTTACCATTGCAGAAGTTGTGTGTGTGTGTGTGTGTGTGTGTGTGTGTGTGTGTGTGGCCCGACAGACCTAGTAGTGGTGTGGGTTGGAGTCTTGGTCTGGTCCGAGCGCCTTTTTTCTTGATGCTGCCTACGATGCGACGCATAGAAAATGGCATGAGGTTAGTTTACTCGATGTAGTATCTAGAGAGCTAATGTTGTTTATTCATCTTGACCTCTTGAGTTACCGGACTCCGCCTGCTTGCTCCGTTTCCCGTGGTGTGGGAGAGGTCGAGGTGGTGTTGGCAAGATTAATTTGAACGGAGGGAGGACGGGTCACTCCTCCCCCCCCCCCTCTAGCGTTTCATTCTCTCTACGTTTTCTGAGAGGTCAGAGGTCAGAGAGGTGCTCAGCTAAGACACATGGGTGCTAAGCTAAGATGCTGACTGCTCAGCTAAGACGTCAGCTGCTCAGCTAAAACAGCTGGCTACTCTGCTAAGGTCGCTGGCTATTCAGCTAAGACACTGGCTACTCGGCTAAGACGCTGGTTGCTCAGCTAAGACACTGGCTACACAGCTAAGAAGCTGGCCACTCATCTAGGAAGCTGGCTAGGAAGCTAAGACGCTGGCTGCTCAGCCAAGACCCTGGCTGCTCACCTAAGACTCCGGCTATCCAGCTAAGGAGATTATCAACCTGAAGGGGAAAAAAGGGGGAAAATAGGAGAACCACAAAAGGTACCCGAGTTCAAAGACTTTGTTCGTCTCTGCAGAAAATGAAGTGCGAAAGCCTTTTGTAGGTATCTTGCCATCAGAATTAATGATATATATTCCTGCTGGCTCGCCTTTTGTGGCTTTTCACAGCGTGTCCAGAGAATGTTCCCGCGAACTGAGACGGGAAAGGTCCACAGGTCTTTTGAATAGACACCTTAAAAAAAAGTCTTTATATATATACATATATAGATAGATAGATAGATAGATGCATACATACATACATACATACATACATACATACATACATACATACACAGATAGATGGATAGATGGATAGCTAGACAGATAGAAAGATAGATAGATAGATAGATGGAGAGAGAGAGAGAGAGAGAGAGAGAGAGAGATAGATAGACAGGTAGATAGATAGATAGGTAGAGAGGTAGATAGATAGATATATAGGTAGATAGAAAGATAGATATATGGATAGCTAGAGAGATAGAAAGATAGATAGATAAATAGACAGATAGATAGATAGAGAGAGAGAGAGAGAGAGATATGCATGCATGTATCTTCCATCTCGTGAGGGAGGTATTGCCCTATAGTCTTTGCCACATGCAACACCACGTTTTCGCCGGCCCAGCAGCGTTATTTTTATTAGCCTCGCATAAATCATTTTCCCCGAACCACGGCTCCGTGTTCGGTACTTTCTATTGAGACGAATACGAAGCGCAGTTGGGCACATCTCTCGCAAAAAAAAATTTGCAAACATCATAAAAAAAGAAAAATTTTGCCAAGTACTTTCAGTCGTCTGTTTGCGTGTAAATTGCCCGTTTCGAATTTGTAATTTTGTTTTAAATTTGTGATTTTTACAGTATTAGGTTTTGTGGGCGAGTTGTGTAAAATCTAATTGTCTCTCTTTAGCAGCAAACGTAGGTCAGTATTGGGTCTGGGCAGGATTTTCCAAG
>JAYMFT010071218.1:0-14574 GCA_038088735.1 Panulirus argus
CAAACCATTCTTCCCCTTTTCCCTTGAGCTTCGTTTCACTCAGAGCCAGAACATCCAGGTTTCTTTCCTCAAACATATTACCTATCTCTCCTTTTTTTCTCATTTTGGTTACATCCACACACATTCAGACACCGTAATCTGAGCCTTCGTGGAGAATGAGCACTCCCTGCTCATGTGTGTATATATATATATATATATATATATATGTATATATATATATACACATGCATATACATATATACACATGTACATATTCATACATACTCGCCACCATCCATTCCTGGAACCACCCTGCCCCACAGGAAACAGCATCGCCACCCCCTGTGTCAGCAAGGTAGCGCCAGGAAACAGATGAAAAGGGCCGCATTCGCTCATACTCAGTCTCCAGCTGTCATGTGTAATGCACCAAAACCACAGACCCTATCTACATCCAAGCACCACAGACAATTCCAGGATCTACCCTAGATGTGTCACATACCCTGGTTTAGTCAACTGACAGCATAGCTACCCCAGTATACCATATCGTTCCATTTCACTCTTTTCCATGCACGCCTTTCACCCTCCTGCATGTTCAGGCCCCTATCGCTCAAAATCTTTTTCACTCCATCCTTTCACCAACAATTTGGTCTTTTGCTTTTCCTTGTTTCCTCCACTTCTGACACATATATCCTCTTTGGCAATCTTTCCTCACTCATTCTCTCCATATGTCCAAACCATTTCAACACACCCTCTTCTGCTCTCTCAGCCACAGTCTTTTTATTTTGATTTTTTATGTTGCACGCACCAGTCACGGACAAAAGTCCACATCAAGGCTGAGCCCTAATTGAAAAATAGAATTTAGAAATGGGTAGAAATGACGGGGAAAGTATTTACGAATATTTGAGAAAATGAAAATTGAAAGACCTGTCTTTTGAAATGAGCTAGGTCATAGTTATTGGGAAAGACATGAGAAGGTAGAGTTCCAAAGCATCGACGTGTAGGGAAAGAAAGAGTTATCAAAACGATACACCCTTGAGTTGCCGATGGCCACACAATAATCATGTGATGCAGCAGCTTGCTGAGTTTTGCATGGTCTAGCTAGTGGTGGGGACACACAAGCAGCCAGCTCTCGGAAGCAAAAGCCAAAGTAATACCAATAGAAGAGGGAAAGTGAACCAATATTGCGGTGTAGGGCAAGGGGGTCAAGTTTGGAAGTTAGCCTGGGATAGTTTATAAGTCAGACCGCTTTCAACTTACCTCTGTCAAGTAAGGAAACAGAGCTAGAACCAACCCATATGTGAGAGCAGTACTCCTTACAAGGACGAATCAATCCCTTGTATAAATGAGCAACCGTTTAGAAGAGAAAAAGTTATGACATCTAATAAGGACACCCAGTTTCTTAGAGGCAGATATAGCTATTCCCATAATATGGGGATTCCAAGAAAGATTGGATGTTACAGTAATACCAAGTATGTTCATCGAGTTGAGAGGTGGAATTATAGAACCGTCAAAGGAGATACAAGAGTTACGAGGAGTTTTCGAAGAGAGATGGTTAGAAATTGGGTCTTGGAGGTGTTAAATACCACATATTGTCCTTAAACATTTCATTTCCAACACATCTACCCTCCTCTGTTCAACCCTATGTACAGCCCATGTCACGCAACGATATAATATTGTTAGAAGTACTGTTCCTTCAAACATACCTATTTTTGCTCTCCGAGATAATGATCTCTCTTTCCACACATTCTTCATTGCTCCCAGAATCTTCGCCCCCTACTCAGCCTTATGACTCACTTCTGCCTCCATGTTTCCATTTGCTTGCAAGTCCACTCCAAGATACCTGAAACACCTCACTTCCTCCAATTTTTTTTCCATTGAAACTTACATCCCAACTAATTTGTCCCTCATCCTTGCTGAACCTAATAACTTTGCTATTATTCACATTTACTCTCGACTTTTTTCCCTTCTCCCACTTTTCCAAACTCAGTCACCAAATTCTGTAGTTTCTCCCTCGAATCAGCCACCAGTGCTGTATCTCTGGCAAGCAACAAATTACTCGCTTCCCAGTCTCTCTCATCACCAAGAGTGCATACTTGCCCCCTTTTTACAAAACTTTTGCATTTACCTCCCTAACCATCCCATCCATAAACAAATTAAACAGCCATAGAGATATCACACACCCCTGCCACAGACAAACCTCCACTGGGAACCAACCACTCTTCTCTCTTCCTACTTGTACACATGCCTTACAACCTTGATAAAAAATTCTCACTGCTTCTAGCAGCTTACCTCCCACACCATATATTCTTAAGACCTTCCACAAAACATCTCTATCAACCCTATCATATGCCTTCTCCAAATCAATAAATGCTACATACAAATCAATCTTTCTTTCTAAGTACTTCTCACATACATTCTTCAAAGCAAACACCTCATCCACCCTCATCCACATCTCCTTTACCACTTCTAAAACCACACTGCTCCTCCCCAATCTGATGCTCTGTACATACCTTCACCTTGTAACTCAATACCCTTCCATACAATTTTCCAGGAAAACTCAACAAACTTATACCTCTGTAGTTTAAACACTCATCGTTATCCCCTTTGCCTTTGTACAGTGGCACTATCCATGTATTCTGCCAATCCTCAGGCACTTCACCATGACCCATATATACACTGAATATTCTTACCAACATATCAATGCAGTCACCCCCTTTCTTAATAAATTCAACTGTAATATCATCCAATCTTGCTGCCTTGCAAGATTTCATCTTCCACAAGGCTTTCACCGCCACGTCTCACTCCACCAAACCACTCTCCCTGACTCTTTCACTTCACACATCACCCCAACCAATACACCCTACATCTGTCACTTTATCATCAAGCGCATTCAACAATCCTTGAAAATACTCACTCCCTCACTACCTGTTATCACTTCCCCCCTTGCCCTCTTCACCGATGTTCCCATTTGTTCTCTTGTCTTACGCACGTCATTTACCTCCTTCCAAAACATCTTTTTGTTCTCTCTAAAGTTTAATGATACTCTCTCTTGCCAACTCTCATTTATCCTTTTTTCAACCTTTGCACCTTTCTCCTGACCTGCCACTTTCTCTTATACATCTCCGAGTCATTTGCACTCCTTCCTTATAAGTATCGTCCCAACGCCTCTTTTTTTACTTTCACTAACAACTTTACCTTTTCATCCTACCACTCACTATCCTTTCTAATCTGCCCATCTCCCATTTTTCTCATTCCACATGCACCTCTTGCACATGCCATCACCGCTTCCCTAAATACGTCCCATTAATCACCCACTCCCCTCACTTCACTTGCTCTCACCTTTTGCCATTCTACACTCAATCTCTCCTATCATTTCTTCACACAAGTCTCCTTTCGAAGCTCATTAACTCTCACCACTCTCTTCTCCTCGATATTCTCACCTTCCTTTTTGGAAACCTCTACAAATCTTCACCTTTGCCTCCACAAGACAGTGATCAGACATCCCACTAGCTACCCCTCTCAGCACATTTACATCCAAAAGTATCTCTTTTACACACCTATCAATTAATACATAATCTAATAATGCCCATTGACCATCTCTTCTACTCACATATGTATATGTATATCTCTCTTTTTAAACCAGGCATTCCTAATTACTAGTCTTTTTTCAGCACACAAATCCACGAGCTCTTCACCATTTCCATTCACAACACTGAATACTCCATGTGCACCAATAATACCCTCAACTGCCACATTACTCACCTTCGCATTAAATCACCCATCACTAATACCAGGTCTCGTGCATCAAAACTGCTGACACACTCACTCTGCTGCTCCCAAAAGACTTGCCTCTCAAGATCTTCCTTCTCATGACCAATAATCACCCATCTCTCATCATCCACATTCAGTTTTACCCACATCAATCTGGAATTTACTTCCTTACACTCTATCACACACTCCTACGGCTCCCACTTAAGCAGTAATGCTCCTCCTTCCTTAGCTCTTGTCCTCTCACCAACCCGACTTCACTCCCAAGACGTTTCCAAACCATCCTTCCCCTTCACCCTTGAGCTTCGTTTCACTCAGAGCCAAAACATCCAGGTTTCTTTCCTCAAGCCAACTAACTATCTCTCCTTTCGTCTCATCTTGGTTACATCCGCACACATTCAGACACCCCAATCTAAGCCTTCGAGGAGGATGTGCACTCACTGTTTCATTCCTTCTTCTGTTTCCCTTTTGAGAAATTGGAATACAAGAAGGCAAGGGTTTCCAGCCCCCAGCTCCCACTCCCTTTAGTCGCCTTCTACGACACACGGTGGAATATATGGGAAGTATTCTTTCTCCCCTATCCCCAGGGAAAATATGTATATATATAAATACATATATGTATATATTCATGTGCACCAAGGCAAATCCCATGCCACCTTACCTATATACATATATATATACATCATCAAAAATCCAAAGTGTGTGGGGTCTGGACACAGCTATATTTTTCATTTCTACACTTCTGAGCATATGTCAAAACAATTTATTGAAAGCACCTAACTTGCTGTATATCAAATATGGGTATCCTATCCAAGGATTTATTGCCAGTATGATACAGTTAAGGTATATATGTCATTTGTGCTATTTTTCTCATATCAACTATCCGTGCAATGCCAAAATACCTGTAACCAGAATAAGAATAATCAAAATAATGTCTAAAATGAAAAAAATCTTTTGACAAAAATCTCTTGATTTCTGAGGTTTCCAGAGTTCTGACATCTGGATTTCTTATGTACTGTACAGAGACTGATTCTATCTATCTATTTATCTATATTTCTGATGCCCATTCCCCCTAGGAACTCCCATCAAGGAGTGGCCAAGGCAAAGCAGTCTCCACTTATCCCTGTCCTTAGATGCTTCCCTCACATACACCATTCCATGCTTTCTTCCACTATTTCTCTCCCTCCAGTATTCCTCCAAACTATTTTCCCATGTTACAGGCGGTCTTCCAATCACATCAACCCCTTTAATTGTACTATCATACACTCTCCTTATAAACTCCCACTCTTGCATTCTTTTTAAATGTCCAAAACACCTCAAAGTATCATGTTTCACCCATTCTACCACTCCACAATGCACTCCCTTTGCATTTCTTGCCATATGTCTCACACACCCTTTCATTTCTTTCTTCATTCCATCTAGTCACACCACATGCTCTTCTCAAATAGCTTATTTCCAAAGCCTGTGACTCATCCCATGTCCATGTCTCAGCTGCATAGGTCAGGGTTGGGAGGACTATGCTGTCCCTAAAAATCCTCTCTACACTTCCATACTTACACCTCTACCCTTCATTATTCTATCAAAGGACCCAATGGCTCTTCTACCCTGTACTGCTCTCCCTTATCTCTCGTTCCATATCACCACACTTACCCAAGACAGGTCCTAGATACTTATAATCTCACTTCTTCCATTCTTTTTCCCCCTATATCCAAAGCACAATTTAGTACACTTTCTTTTTTCACTCTATTTGGTTTTACGAAATCTATATTTTCCAACACCATTACTTTACTTTTACTTGCATTAACCTTCAATTGTCGGTGCTTACACACATCATAAAACACACTTACAACCTTCTGCAGCTCCTCTTCACTCTCAGCAAACAATATAGTATCATCCACAAACAGGCTTGCCACTAGCCACCATATTTTGCTGCCACACACCATCTCTGCACCACTTTTCCCTACTTTTGCTTTAATCTCTCTTACCACTCCATCCATATATATACATATTAAAAAGCCATGGGAACATCACACAGCCCTGCCTCACACTTACAAGTATCCCAAAACTTTCGCTCAGCTCTCCATCCACTCCTACACATGCATTTGCTCCTCTATTGAAGGCTTTCACACCATCCAACAGTTGTCCCCCTATACCATATATCCTTAAAACATCCCATAAAGTATTCCATTCAACTCTGTCATGATTTTTCCAGTTCCATAAAATATGCAAACAACTTTTCCATGGTCATCTTTATTCCAAAAATCTGATCCACACATCCCCTACCTTTCCTAAAACCCCCTTGCTCTTCACTTATTCTTCATTCAGTCATTTCCATCACTCTGTCAATTATCATTCTTGCCTACATATTTCCTGCTATACGTTTTTTTTATGTTGAAGGCTCCACTGACAGACAAAAGTCCACATCAAGGCTGGGTCTTTATTGAAATATTGAGAGAATTATGAAACGCAAAAAGAAAAGGCAAGTAAAAACATTTACGAATTTTGGAGGACATGAAAGACCTGTCTTTTGAAATGTGCCAGGTCATAGTTATTGGGAAAGACATGAGAAGGAAGAGTTCCAAAGCTTAGACATGTAGGGAAAGAAGCAGGTATCAAAATGGCCCACCCATGAGTTGCTGATGGCCACACAATAATCATGTGATGCAGCTGCTTGCTGAGTATTGCATGGTCTAGTTAGTGGTGGGGGTACACAATTAGCCAGCTCTTGGGAGCATAAACCAAAGTAATACAGGTTAAACCTCTGTAATCCATCATCCTTGGGACCTGACCACTGCCAGACCTCAGAAAATGCCAGAAAACATACACTGACCCCTAGGGAACCCCTATGTAAACATATGCCCTACCTCTAGTCTTCCCATACATATTGCTGTTATCAAAGGTAAAGCAGAGCTTAAAGCACAAAATAATACAACCAATAATGCTTCCAAACAAGGGTCTGTTTTGGGGTGTGACGAACAATTACATAAAATAAAAAATTTTCTACACTTTGAATCGAGGCCAACAAAGTTCTGTGTTGTTGTCCACACTGTTGAGTTGATTGGGCAGTCAAGTGGTACAGTAGCCAGTAGGTGGTCGGCAGGCCACAAATGTGGTATCACCATGCACAGCAAAGTTGAAAGGAAAAAAACAGTGTTGTGTAGCATATTGACTGCTGTGTGCATAAAAAAAAAGTAGTGCAGAAAACTATATGGTGTAAAGAGTGGTAGCTTTTTGTGGCTGGCAGTGCTGTTGCTCCAGACCCAGTGCCAAACAACCAGGCAATCTAATTTCACTCAACTACAGGCACGGGCAATCCACTGATTT
Organism: Panulirus argus; assembly: GCA_038088735.1. Taxonomy (NCBI): domain Eukaryota; kingdom Metazoa; phylum Arthropoda; class Malacostraca; order Decapoda; family Palinuridae; genus Panulirus; species Panulirus argus. Next base: position 7,072 of record JAYMFT010071218.1, read on the forward strand.
GCCCACCAAAGTTGCCACAAAGTGTCTGATGACAGATTTAACATTCATACCCGCCGGGCACTGCCTGATAGTGTGGATGCTCCTTTACAGTGTGCTCTAGATTCATGCACAAAGTAATTTTCAAACTATTCAAGAAAAGTTCAGTTGTCATTCACCCTCTTTTAGTACCATGGTAGACAAGTGGAAGAATTTTCAATCCTTTAAAGGCCCTCAGGTGAACACTCTTACCAACTACCATCAGCTAGGTTTCATATGTTCCTGCAGCATTGCTGCAGCCAAGAATTGTTACCCTATCTTTGGAATCCTTACCCCAGATGGAGACTCCTTAATGCTTGGGCAAGGGTTTCTCGTGTCATACGATGCTAATACAGGGCAGATTCGTCAGCATTATACACTTATTCTGCGGCTAAGTTTTCTGCTGCCGCCAACTGTGCAAAATCATCCACAAACTTTATCGCAGCTAAGCATCTCCCCAGAAATGCTAACACTTTCATTACGTAAGACCTTAAACCACTTTATAATTGCACTGTATAATTCTGTACCCCTGGCACCTTTCAAAGTTTTCCAAAACTTTAAACTTTTCTGGCTTTCATTTTCAGCAGAAAACTTAAAAATCTACTCCTTTTGTTTCTTTAAGTCATACACAGTTGACGATCCAATCTCATAGTACTCACACAAAGTCTTTACAGAAGTTCCTTTAACTAATTTTCTCAGTAACACCACCTTTTCAAGCATCAATAATGATTTATGCTTACGCCTATTAGCACTATCACCATCTTCTGCACGCACCTCTAGGTCTCTTAGATGACATCCTGAAAGGCTAAAATGCAGCTAAATATAAGAAATTAACAGGATTGTCAATTAGCTCAGCAGCAGTGTAAACAGATTTTGGCGCCTTATCGCTGCTAACCTGCTAACAGCGCCACCCTGGTGGCAGATCCACAAACTAATGGCGTCAGATTAAAATGTGTCGGAGCATGGGAGTTGCTGGACCTCAGAGCGCTGAATTAGAGAGGTTCAACTGTACCTACAGAAGAGGGAAAGTGAACTAACATTGTGGCGTGGGGCAAGTAAGGATACAGAGATACAACCACCCAAAAAGTGCAGTACTCCATACAAGGACAAATCAATCCTTTGTATAAATGGAGCATCTGTTCAGAAGATAAAAAGTTTTGAGATCTAAACAGGACACCCAGTTTCTTAGAGACAGACTTAGCTATTCCTGTAATGTGAGGTTTCTAAGAAAGAGTGAATGTTACAGTTATACCAAGTAAGTTCAATGAGTCAAGAGGTGGAATTACAGAACTGTCGAAGGAGAGATGAGAGTTGTGAGGAGTTTTCGACAGAGAGATGGGCAGAAATTAGGTCTTGGTGGCATTAAACTTAACAAGATTTTGTGTACACCACTGAGATATCCTGTCCAAGTCTGGGTTTACTGAAGAAACTATGTCAAGATGAGATGCAGATCAAGTGGAGAGAAGAGGGAGAAGAATTGAAGGATGCAGATGAATGCAGTGTTGAGTTGTCAGTGTATGAGTGCATTATATTATCTGTGAAGAAATCATTGAAAAAATAAAGGAGGAAAAGTGTAGGGGGACATGACTGTAAGGGACACTGCTGTTGATGGAGAAAAAGGAGGAGCCTGATCCATCAACAACCACAGAGATAGGTTGGCTGAAGTGGTAGCTAGATATGATGAAGCAAAGTTAGGGATGGAAGCCAAAAGATGAGAGCTTAGAGATGAGATCCCTATGCCACACCCTGTCAAAAGCAATAGGTATGCCAAGGGCAACTACAAATGACTCCCAAAAATCTTTCAGGAATGATGACCAGACATTAGTAAGAAAGGAAAGAATATCACTAGTGGATCTCGCCTTACGAGAGTCATACTGGTGAACAGAGAGAGAGAGAGAGAGAAGACTGTGATTTTCGAGATGTTTAAAGATAAGGGAGTTGAGGAATTCAAAGACTGGAAATGGCAGATGTCAAAGCAATAGGACGATAGTTAGAGGGGTCAGAACGGTCAGTCTTCTTAGGGATGGGATGTTTCCAAGGAGAAGGAAAGTTTTGGCTTTTAAGCGGAAATGGAACAGAAAAGCATGCACTGGTGCAAGTTCAGAGGCACACTCTTTCAGTACATGGGGATGGATGCCATCGAGACCACAAGCCTCGCTTGTGTCAAGAGAATAAAGAAGCGCTTTTCGGACAGTCCGAAAAGAGATTAAGGGAAGAGGCATAATATTAGTAAGAGGAGCATCAGGGGGTGAAGGAATGTTAAAGTCATCCAAGGTGGAGTCAGAGGAGAAACGGGAACCAAAGAGAGTTGCTTTGTCTACAGGAGAGACAGCTATAATACCGTCAGAACAGAAAAGTGAAGGAGAGGTAGAGCGACAGAAGTTGTTAGAGATGCCCTTAGCTAAATCCAGAAAAACCTACCAGTGGATTATGAGGAGAGGTTATAGCACTTCCCTTGAATAAAGAACGCTTCACCTCATGGATAACATGCTTGCAGTGATTATGAGCATTGATAAAAGCTGAATGGGAGCCAGGGGAAGGACAGCTTTTCCGAGCCCAATATGCCTGCTCCCTTCTTTGAATGGCCTCAGAACAAGAATGGTTGAACCACAGATTGGATGAAGAAGTTGTCTTGGAGGAAGCAGGGATAACTGCTTCCATTCTTGATAGAATAGCCTTTGCTATGCTTTTGGCAGAGACAGATGCATCACCAATGAGACAGTAATTTACACAAGGAAAGTCAGAAAAGAACTTACATTAGTTATCCCGGGCAGCTTTGTTCAGGTGCCAGTATTTACACTTAAAAGGGGCTGCTAGAAGGGAAGGTGCCGTCAGGCAAAGCGGGAGACCAAATTGGAGGTGGAAGGATGGAGAGAAAAAGATTTTGATAGGTCGGGGTCTGAACATGCAGGAGGGTGAAAAGTGTGCACGAAAAAGAGTCAAATGGAACGATGTGGTACACTGGGGTCAACGTGCTGTCAATGAACTGAACCAGGGCATGTGAAACATCTGGGGTAAACCATGGCAAGGTCTGTGGGGCCTGGATGTGGATAGGGAGCTGTGGTTTTGGTGCATTACACAGGACAGATAGAGACTGAGTGAGAGCGAATGTGGCCTTTTCGTCTGTTTCCTGGTGCTATCTTGTTGACCCAGGTTATGGTGATGCTGTTTCCTGTGGGGTGGGGTGGCACCAGGAAAGGATGGAGGCGAGCAAGAATGGATATGTACATGTTTATATGTGTATATGCATGTTTATGTACATGTATGTATATATGTGTATGTTGGTATATATATATGTATGTATTGTGCATATTTGTGCATGTTAAGTATATGTGTGTATATGAGCGATGGGTCTTTCTTCGTCTGTGTCCTGGCACTACCTTACTGACAAGGGGAAACAGCAATCAAGTACAATAAATGAACATAAAGAAACAACCAGTAGGTGAACATGAAGGATGCCTATGACATTCCAGCTTCTTTTTCTGAAAATAATAGTCACCATCTTGCTGAAAACTAACCTCTGGCCCCAATTAATGTTTATGATATCTCTTCCACACAGGGTAAGATTTTTATTCCTTGTTATACATCTAAACTCACTGTTTACATTCCAAACCAAACGAAAATAGATGTCAGAGATAAATGGTGATTTGTACATGCTTTTCAAAATACGTAATAATATCATGAACTTCTTCACAAATTATTAAAGTATTACCATTCAACTTTATATTTTCCCATTCCCCAAGATCTACCAATGACAGGTAAATTAAGATTGACAGGCAGATTCAAAAGGCTGCAGAGCATAATCCCGCGCTCATATCATTCCTTATAGTATAAACAAAAAAATTCCATAACAGGAAAAACAAAGATATCTAACCTATAAAGCGGAGACTATTCAAAAATCCCATACATTATATGAACGCAACACAATAAGAAATCCAAAGGTACCAATTTTGTGAAATTGTAACATCTCGTAAATGTTCGTCTGACTTCTTGACTAACACCTACTTTGGCAGCTTCCCCACGTGGAAATTCAAATGTCAGTCTCTAGACTAGTCACAACTATCTAAAGTCTTCTATAATAAACATTATGCAATGCTCTTAATGCTAATCAAAACTTTGGGTGTCAACTGCAGATATCTTCACATCTTACAATTTCAAATGAGATATTTATTAATATCTGTAACAAAATAGGACCTGAATCCTTGAGGATCCCTAGGGGGTTATAGAAAGATACCCCTAATACCGTGCATCACTTCACAACTGTGCTCACTGAATTTATCCATTTTTTTTTGTGAGCAATGTCTCACATGTCCTATTATACCAACCCTACTCGTACCATAATATACATGAAATGACTTTAAAGAAATCCCATCTGTTGCTAGCAACGAATGGCGGATTTCTAAAGTTATTATGGCATTTCTATTCAAAGTAAATAATCATTTTCATAATAAAACCTTCATAAAACCATACCCAGCCCTTGACGACTCTTCAAGACTATCTCTGAGCTCATACACACAAGCATATTCCAAACCACACGACACACGAGTACCAGCCATGATTGTAAACAACACCAAGAGGCTCATGGACTAGCTATTTACTTATTGATCTTTCTTAGTGAGTTTAAAAAAACGAGTCTTTTGCATTAAGATGCCGTGTACGTTGCGCAAAGCGAAGTACAGTCTACGGTCGTTATGGACATAGAACACATTATTCCCTGTGTTGCCCCTGTTACCATGACTTATATATCATTTCTATCTATACGAAATATTCTATCAGAATACTTGAATAAAACCATGTACATTCGATAATACTCTTTCACTAGACAGGTTATCTGTTAAGATTAGTTTTATCTCGTCCGATGTGTATGAAGATTAATTGTTACACGTGCAGCACTTAATGACAGATATTGAAATTTGATAGAATAAATGGATAAAATAGGGTTGATGAAAGAGCTGAAATAAAAGTACAATCCATACCAGGGTAATGTAATATATCTGGGCAAGATAGGATATCAAGTATATCCTATCTTAGAGTTATACCTATGTTGCAAAGTATAAAATCTATACTTATCGAAAAAAAATTATTCATTCTATTCATTGGATACATGAGGTCTTGAAGTATTTTTTCTCATATTTAGCGTATGAATGAACTCGAGACGTTTCCATGGATACAGCGTCTCTTCCCTAACACACATCCAACTACCTCCAAGAGGATAGCCCTTCGCTAGTTGAGGACAAATATAACCTTGTAATGGAATGACAACATGAATGCCGACGGGGACTGCTCGAAATCAAATCGCTGGGTGTGGAATGACCATCGTGGAGAACTGGTCAAGATTCGGTAAGAAAATGTCAGCCTCTCATGACGGACCGAGCACTAACACGATACTTTGTTCACCGACATATTTTATTTGGTCGTACTCTGCATCTATTTTAGCTCGGCGATGAAAATAAACTGGAATATAAATGATCTAATAACTTTATCTAAAAACTACTATGACAACTTGTAAAACGTTACTTGTACGCATGAAATTAGATTTGCCAGTTACCTAACACAACAACTAGCAATAGTGGAGGTGGGAATATCTAAACACTATTACCTGGAGTATCTATTTAGATTCTTATCTATTATCTTCTTCTTTTTTGCGTTTAGGGTACCTCTCCACGTCATAACCTAGCCACGATGGAGTGACTGATAAGTAGATAATTATCATTAACAGATCTTCTCCCTAATTTGCATGAGACGGGAGTTGCTTCACAAAATGCTGTGGTCATTACAGAATGTTTACTTTTCTGTTATATTTGTAGAACTGTTGGGTAAGAATTAGGCTAATGTTTACCTTTTCTGAATCAATCAAAGATTATTTCATTACTTCATCGTGTTAATGGAAATGTATATTTTGTCAGATGTTTGAGCCACCCACACCTGGATTTCTTATTCTTTACTGATAACACGCCATTGATAGGACTCACATGAGGCTGGTGCAAATTTCTGTCTGCAGGATGTCCCATTTTTTCACCATCAGGGTACATATAGCTGAAAAAAAAATGCTCTAATCTAACTCCATCTGCATCAGGGATAGATATACATAGATATATGGATAAAAAGATATATGAATTAAGCGAACAATGATGCATTCATAGGTTTTTGCTAACTAGGATGTGACACTGTCACGAGGTAGGGTTTCATTTATAATAATTTGATATTACTTTTCCTCAGGCAAGACGGCCGGCCTGCGAGTCCGTCCGCTTCCTCGTCCACCTCACGCCGCTTCTCCGCCCAGCCCGGCCAGAAACATGTCAATAGGTACGACATATTTCTCCCTGAAGTAAAATTAATCCTTAGAGTTAGCATGCTAAGCCACGAGAACAGCTGCACATTGAAATACGTCCATGAAACAGTGTAATGAGCAGATTTGACATGAGTTAACGAGCGAAGGAAGAGGGATCAACAGGACAAGAAGGGTCAACACGACCATTTACATACACCTTGGATAAAACCCTTATGTATGATGGCGTGGCATTTATATTAAAACTTAAGGCTTAAGTCGTAGTTCACGCCATTTATAACCACAAATCAACTTCTGAAGGATTGCGGCGTCTTGCTTAAGGAGTTAGTCTTGATCATCGACACAGACTCATTTTGAACGCAAAATACAACCGTCAGAGCTTCCAGTCTTGATTTTCTTTCTGTGGAAAATGGATTGGATAATATTCACGCCAGTTAGATTATCTCATTTTGGTTATTACTATTTTGGTTGTATGTAAGAACTCAAGAGACAGGTAAAGTTATCAGTCAAATTTACTTTTGATAAGTTATTCTGGAAATAGTAAGCCACCCACAGACGCGCGTAATAGTGACTCAAGCTCAGTTTATGCTTGCACCTAACAAGCATATCTTATTTACTTGCATGGAAAATGAAAAAAATTGAAAATTGAATAGGTTTCTTGCCTAGGACTGGACTGGTACCCTATTCCTTCCATCTTGCTTTCTTTGCAAGGAATAGAGGGCTAGAGTGCCAGTGAATAGCTTGCTCTTGATTTCAGATATTTCAATTTAGAATCAAATTATATTAATGATCCAAGATTTAGAGCCAAAGAACAATAGAAGTCTGAAGCAATATGACTATTTTCTTATATGGACTCCCGTGGTGTAGCGGCTAGCGTTCCTGACCGTAACGCATTCAGGGGCCACCCATAGTCGAGCGCATAGGTTCAAGTCCTGGTTACGGCAGTCGGTCCACAGTCAACCCAGCTGTTCATCCAGGTATCCATTTAATCGACCGAACCCCAGGAGTGGATGAACAGCTGGATTGACTGTGGACCGAAAAGAAGGAACAGAGAAGGGGGCCAAGTGAGAATTTTCCCTCTAAGGTTGTCCTCTCTTCTTAACGCTACCACGCTAACGTCGGAAATGAATTTGTATATATATATATATATATATATATATATATATATATATATATATATATATATATATATATATATA
>JAYMFT010071229.1:0-14574 GCA_038088735.1 Panulirus argus
ATACACACATATATACATACATGCACACATATGCACAGTACATATATATACATATCAACATACACATATATACATACTTACACATACACATATACACATGTACATATTTACACTTGCCCCTATCCACTCCTGAAGCCACCCCGCCCCACAGAAAATAGCATCGCCTTGAAATCTACTGCTGTATCTGATGGGTTGACTCTACACTCATATCAAATCTTTTCTAAATGATACATAGTAACAAGGAAGTAGAAAGAAAAGAAAAGGAGGAGGCAAGGTGGGCCCTTCTTGGAAGGAACAACTTAGTTTCAGGATCTACTGGTGTTGAAAAAAGCTGTCATTACTAACCTTTAGGAGGACTCCAGTCACCTCTTCTAGATGCTTGCAACAAAAGATACTCTATTTCTGTTGAAACCCGACGGAAGACGATGAATCCTGCTGCTCGTACCTCAGGTATTACACTCATTATTATCTGAAGAAGTGAGCTATGAATTTGAGCACCACACTTCTGGAGACCCTTAAGCTTTCAGTGCTAAAATTCTGCAAAAAATAGAATAAAGATAAAAATTTCCCTCAGATGAAAGTGTGCATCAACAGTACACAATTGTAGTACAAACTGAAGAAATCAAAGAAAGATAAATAATTCTATGTTTGATTAGCAAAGGATCCCAGCCTTATCCTATGGTTTCCATTCACAAACTTTAATAGATTCAGAACATTTGCAAGGACAGTATAAAATGCAGCTTTGGATGAAATATCAAGCATGTAAAACTAATCACAATTAATGATGGTTCAATATAACACTGTACAATCATAGGTAACCAAACTTGACAGCTGTCAGTCAGCAGTGGTTCATGCACTCATCTGTCATGACAGGATATATATATATATATATATATATATATATATATATATGTAAAATGATATTGTGATAGTGGGGAGGGCTATGATTATGAGGAAAAATAAAGTGACACGTTATGAAAAAACATATGAAAACCTCAGATACTATTCCCTATCAACCATAATTTACCTTCTTTTCATTTATTTAATATTTGATTTTGGTGTCAATTGCATTCACTTGCTTTGTTAGCTGTTTACCTCGACTTCATTACCAACATAAAGACGGTAACGTCAGTCAATGTTAGCAAATTTCGATTATAATACAGAAAAGTATAATAAATGCCCGCTATCAAGTGAAGCTAGGTTTTGAGAGATTTTGTGAGATCATCTAAATATACTTCCCTAACGTATGGCAAAATTATCCACCTACTCTAACCTAATGCTTTGGGGGTAAAAGGAAGTGGCGCATCTCAGCGATCAGTTTTGTTTACCTCGACGAATGTTTCATTACTTTTGTCACATAATTTTCTTGTCTTTCATATATATATATATATATATATATATATATATATATATATATTATGTAACAAAATTCCTTGTATTAGAATATTCTTCGACAGGTAGTTCTCTACATAGAGATCACTCTAATGATAATCAAATGAGGAAATATTCCTAAAGCAAGTTTCAGTGTGTACCTGACCTGCTAATTTACCAATTTGCATTTAATTAAGTAAACACAATGGCGCTAAATAGGGGATGTAGTGATTATCTCGCTAAATGAATGAAATAGCTACATAGCGTTTGTAGCCAGTGCCAAATGGTAACTGCAAGGCAAAGGCTATTTTGCCGACTTGTCGGTACCAATAGTCCAATCGTTACTCTACTAACTTCTTATGTACCCGTAATCAGCATACACCTATTGCTTTCTACGATCACTCATACCAAAGCTGACTTCTATATATAGAGTGATTTGCTGTAGACTTGGCCATATCTGTCCAAAGCTTCAGCATTTCACTCCCTGCAGCGGCAGTGAACTGCCCACCATGTCGCAACTCACCCAAAGCGATTCGTTTACCGGACGGATCAACTACAGTAATAAAAAGCCTTGACTTCCCTGAGAGAGACGTAATGCGCGGAAATGCGTGCGCGAGAAATGCCAGCAATTGTCATGATATAAAGTCGCCATTATCCATGGGCGGATTACCTTCTACTAGGCAACATATGCCTAAGTCTTCAGGACTAGGCTTCATATGTTTGTCTGGACCTCGGTTTCAGAAGCTTGAGTCTAAGATAACTGGGCTACATATGTTTGAAACTAAAATGACTAGGCTGCACATACTTGAGTCTATGGTCTTAGGCATCATATGCTTGAGTCTTAAGTTCTTACAAGGGACTGCATGTGCTTTGAGTCTAAAGTTCAGGGACAGTATTATAAGTGCCTGTATGAAGAACAGGTGTAACTTTGCCAACCACTTTCAAGTGTCAGAAGCTGTTACTTTGTGAGAATTCTGAAAACTGGAGAGAAGAAAGTGAATTTGTACAGTTCTATATGAACAATATGAGATTGGTAGCTCCAATGAAATCTTCTGGGGGGCTTTTAATAAATGTTCTTTTCACCCAACAAGGAAACAATGAAAACCCTTTACATAACAAGTTTGACACACATACCTTAAGGACTCGAAATACACAATTTGTCTAGAGAAGCCCTTAGACTCAGTCACACACACCCAACAAGTGCCAGAAATGGCACCCAAGAATACACACCCGACTTGTGCCAATATATCGCTACCCCAAAAACGGGATGTCATTAACAAAAGGCCATGCCTCAACTAGCAAATCTTTACACACACACACACACACACGCTAGCGCGCGCGAATTAGCAAAAAAAAAAAAAAAAAGACACGTTTTCCGTTTAAAGATGGAGGTGCTGGCCCATACCTGACCGAGGGTGACATCGAGCGCTGCCACTTGTCCTAACTAGGGTTGGCCTTACTAGCTACCTGACGACGGGGTTAACCTAGGTGACTTTTTAACCCCCCCCCCCTCAATTTGCCACTTGACAATCCTCAGAGTGGTCTGGCCGCTGCCTGAAACGTAGGGGTAGCCCATATCGCTGCCCTTTGCCTTACGTATGGTTTGCCTGAGGTGCTGCCTCATTCCTGAAACCTTTTTTAGCCTTTAATCTGATTCTTAAGGGCGTCTGGCCAAAAGGCTAGTGCATCATACTCAGAGGTCTTACTGTCATTCTCAAGGAATAGGTCAACTTTCCAACGTTTTTGTAGAATAGAATAGATTAGATTGATTTAGCTTTGTACTCAAAGCTAAACTAAATAAAAAGTGTGTGGCGATTATACAGGTGATCCAGTTTAATATGATAACACAGGGAAATTGGTCTTACTGAAAGCAAGGCAGATGGGCAGTTAACTACACCTCTTGAGTTAAAGCTTTATAATACATTTTCCTAAAAAAAAAAAAGAAATTGCCTTGAATATTTGTTCTTCCTGGCCCGTAATGCTTTGATTTTTTCATTGTTATATTTGAGCCAATCATCAGTATCGGTGTTTGCAGGTAAACTAACAGTTGCGAGTTATTGTTTGTTATAACAGAATATACCATTTTGTGAGATGTTATGGACAGTATAGCTAAGGTATAAATGGCCAACACAATGTCATATTGCCCATATTTTGATAGTCAGTGTTAATTGCTAAATATATTTGTGTGCATAAGAATAAATATACTACTATTGTAAGATACTAGCTTTTCAAGAACTTAAGCCAAAAACATTATATATCGTCATTAAATATATTCGTTAGTAGAATTGACTCATTGCTGTGTTCGAAACTGATAATTAAATTGAAATCGTCAATTAGATTTTTTTTGTCAAGTACATGTAAAATCATCCAATGAAGGATAGAATGAAATATATAACATTTCTCACGATCACTTACCATAAATGAGTGGGTGCGAGAGAATCTGAGTGTCATTTCACTTCAAACCTGTATAGACAAATTTGGGACACAGGCAAATTCCTTGATACGCGGGCAAATCCTGTGGGACGCGGGAAATGAAAACTTCTAGAACATTCTGTACTGTTCACTGACACTGACTTGGGTTCAATAGTTTAAGATATATTAAAGTCTACGGTAAGAAAGTCAACTTTAAGTACTTTTTGACAAAAAAAAATGCAAATCACTAATTATGAAGCAGATTTTTAGAAAAAAAAGGGTATTCCTTTTAAATCCATGTCGTAAAAGTTTCCCAAGTCGCACTAGGGAAATGAGACAAAAATTTCCTGGTGTCCATGATTTTAGTTAGGGCAACCCCGTTTTGAGCATACGAGCATCATTACTTCCCGGGCTTTCTTCTTGAGAGGACATCCGTAGTTGCTCTATCAGATGTGGGCGAATTTCTTTAATAAGAGGTGAGTGGGCATTTGCATACTCCAAGTAGATTTTAAAGTGAATTTTGCATGTAGGGAATTCATTGTTGTGTAGGATGAAGAATGATTTGGGACGAAATGTAATTCTATCTATATTGAGAGCCAGCTTAGGGCATGGCGAAGTGCATGTTAAGTGTGCAGTTCACACTTACCTGAGTCTAGAAGTTGTATATTGATATTGACAATGTAAATTGTGTACATGCTACATATTTATGTATGAATTCTTGCATATCAAGTTTTGGGAGGTTTGGTCAGTTCATTCAGGTCACCGGTGTGCGAGAATTCCCCGCCGGCTTGCTGCTGTTTCGTATATAATCCACTTTTACTTAAATTTGTTAACTTTTGACAGTTTTACTCGATTTGGTGACGGGGGCGAACTACGAGTCTCGGTTATATTTGAATAATTGAAACAAATTTTAAATGATAACGAATTTAGCTTAATAATACAATATGCTTTTCGGATATTGGTTATACAATAAACTTTTCGGGAAATATTAAGGACATGTCGGTGTTATATAAAGAAAAATGAATTTGGTTTCAGTGTTTTATAAAACAGATTATGCATCATTTTTTTGCCTATATTAATAAAGGTAAGTAAAATTGTTAGATATATGTTTTATAGTAATATTGTAAGAGCATTTCTTTGGGAGGTGGTTGTCGAACTCCCGCCCAGACGCCATATTTGAACGTGACGTCACCACCATGTCTCGCTTTGTGTTAAACTTTTCCCCCTCCTAGACGCTTAATGTCCTTATGAAATAACTCATTTTAGTTGTTAATAAAGCTTTTTGCATAAGGCCAGTGCATATTATGCGAAATAACCCAAAATCTGTCACGAATTGTAATTTTCCCTCCCAACCGCCACTGACTTTCCCGCCAAAACGTGTGGTCTTCCCGCGTCGTCGCCATTTTGCATATGGCGGAGGTCAGGAGCCCTGTTATCCTTAAAAGCTATTTATCATTTACCAGTCATAGGCTATACAGATAAGGTCAGTGAAAAGAATAATAATGTTTTCATTTACATAGTTGTATTGCTGGCATAATGTAAGTTGTGTAAATGTAAAACAGAAATTTTCTCAAATATGGAGGAAAGCTTTCGTACTGAACAATTTATTGTATTAGATATTCAGATCATAATAAACAAAACATGTTTAACCTAATTTATTTATTAATGAGTACCTGATATAATAAGTTACATGGGTCATTTTTTAGAATTTATTTATATGTAAAGGCGAACTACGAGTCCGACGGTCATAATTGAATATTTGAAAAAAGAAAATAAGTAGAAATGATAACGAATTTTAGCTTGGTAATGCAATATGTTTTCGGATATTGTTTATACAATAAACTTTTCGGGAAATGCTCTAAAGGATGTGTCGGTGTTATAAAAAAAAATTGGTTTCAGTGTTATATTTGTAAAACAGTAGGTTATGCATTAATTTTTATCCTCTATTAATAAAGGTAAGTAAAACTGATAAATATATATTTTATAGTAATATTGCAAGAGTTTCTTTAAGAGCTGGCTGTCGAACTCCCGCCCAGACGCCATATTTGTACGTGACGTCACACGACGATTCCTCGCTAAGTGTTATATTTTCCCTCCCAGACGCTTAATGTGCTTATGAAATAGCTCATTTGTTAATAAAGCTTTCTGCCTAAAGCTAATGCATAATATTCGAAATTACCCTAGATCTATTATCATGATTTGTAATTTTCCCGCTGAATCGCGATTGACTTTCCCGCCAAAACATGTGGTCTTCCCGCTTAGTCGCCATTTTGCATATGGCGGAGGTCAGAAGCCCTGTTACCCTTAAAAGATATTTATCATTAACCTTTCATATGCTATACAGATAAGGTCAGTGAAAAGAATAGTAATGTTTTTCTTTACATAGTTGTAATGCAGGCATAATGTAGATTGTGTTAATGTAATAAATTTTTTCTCGTGAAAATCGTGCTGAACAATTTATATGAAATATTAAGATCATAATAAAAAGAAAATGTTTAACCTAATATATTTATTAATGAATGCCTGATATATTAGAAGTTGTATGGGTCATTTTTTAATGAACTTGTGATATATGAAGGCCAGCTACGAGTCCGACGGTCATATTTGAATGTTTGAAAAAAAAAGTAACTAGAAATAAAGAATTTTAGCTTAATAATGCAATATGCTTTTCGGATATTGGTTATACGTTAAACCTTTCGGGAAATGCTCTAAAGGATATTCGGTGTTACATAAAGGAATTTGGTTTCAGTGTTAATGTATGTAGAATAGTAGTTTATGCATTAATTTTCTTCTATTAAAGGACTGTAGTATTATTTAATATATGTTTTATAGTAATATTGTGAGCATTTTTTTTAGGAGGTGGTTGTCGAACTCCCGCCCGGACGCCATATTTGTATGTGACGTCACACCACCTTCCTTTATGTTAAACATTCCCCCCCCGCCCCCCCGACGCTTAATGTGCTTATGAAATAACTCATTTTATTTGTTATTTTGGCTTTCTGCTTAAGGCCCGTGCATATTATGCGAAATGACCCAGGATCTATGTCACGAATTGTAATTTTCCCTCTCAACCGCTATTGACTTTCCCGCCAAAACGTGTGGTCTTCCCGCGTAGTCGCCATTTTGCACATGGCAGAGGTCAGAAGTCGTTATCCTTATCCGATATTGATCATTAACCAATCATAGGATCTCCATATAAGGTCAATGTAAAGAATACTAATGTTTTTCTTTTCATAGTTTTATTGCCGGCATAGTGGAAATTGTGTACATGGAGTACCGATTTTTTTTTTTTTTTTTTTTTTTTTTTTTTCAAATCTGGAGCAAAGTTGTTTCGTGTTGAACTATTGTATTAAATATTCAGATAAGAAAGAAAACATGTTTAACCTAATATATTTATTAATGAATACCTGATATTTTAAAAGTTATATGGATAATGTTTGAGAATTTATCATATATAGTGCATAGCACACACATCATGCACACTGAAAGGAACCCCACTTTTGTCGGTCACAGGTTGACCAGTGCCAGTTATGGCTCCCCGAGAACGAAATGCCATTGACAAGTGCCTGTTACAGGTTGTCTTGATTATTCTGTACATACACAATTTTATATGGATTTTTTTTTTAAGATGAAGCTAATGAGCACTTATCATTGCAGGCAATGTGCTTCAGATGACTATTCTCCTGCTGGATTTTACTAGGAGTGAGATTAGGTAGGATTCCTGACCCTTCATGACAAAGGGAGCCAATGGTGATCTTACCCATCACACCAGTACCAGTTGTGATAATGTGGAGATATGCAGCCATATTATTGTATGCATTTGGGCAATACAAGGAAGGTTAGTGATTACATATTTATTTTCAGGTTACTTTGCAGCTTAGTGATTGAACAAGTCGGAGGAACTTCATCGATGTTGAAGGGCCATGACAACGTTTTGTGTAAGGTACTTCCACTTATAAGTTTTATTTTTGATGTGGCATCGCTGAGTTTCTGTGCACAGTAGGGGGCAGTTACCCCCATGAGCTATACAATTGGTTCCAATCCTAAGCTATACCTTTCTCCCTTGGGCATTTTTGAGATTGGTGAATGACAAAAGCTAGGGGGTAGCAGGGAGGCACTTTGAAAATTTCTTTGTGCTTAGTTTAAAAAATGTGACACGCAAGGTTAACTTTTATCTTATAATTATCTTATAGCATTGCAGAGGTTATGTCTGTAGATGAAGTTTTGTTATTGTCTACAACTTGAAATATCAGTAGCAGCTGCAATATCCAAGGTGCTCTCTCTCGTATGTTTTTGATCAATGAATTACAGAAGCACCACACACACATAAAGTGTACTGTTAATGTATCTAAACAGAAGTATTAGTGCTACTACCACATACATAGTTCTCTCTCTTTTTTTTAGGCACTGTCCATTGAAGTGATCAGTGCCGTGTTAATGCCACTAAAACTGAATGTCATCTTCTTCAGCATGAACTGCAATGTTAATATCTCTAATCTGGATTATCAGCAGCTCCACTTACAAGGTGCTCATTTTATTTTATATTTTATGACATTACAGGGGCAATGTCCAGAGATGAACAGTGTAATGTTAATGTCACTGAACTGAACTACCAGAACAGCTACTGTACCTAAGGGGTTGTTATTTGTTATTTTGATAAATGATGTTATAGAGGCACTAACCTTAAAGATGAAAAGTGCAATGTTAATGTCAGTAAACTGAACTACCAGGGCATTTACAACTCAAGTTTTTTTTTTTTTTTTTTTTTTTTTTTTTTTTTTTTTTTTTTTTTTTTAAGGCAATTTATGGACATGATTAGTGTAGTGTTAATGCTGCTATACTGGAGCATTAGAGCAGCTACCTCACTCAAAGTTCTTGATATGTTCTCTATAATAACATTAACATTCTGTCTGTAAATGAAGATTTCAGTTTTATTGTCATCAAACGTGTATCATAACAGCTACCACATACAAGGTGTTCTTACCATTTTTTTGTTAGTAATATTGACATTACAGATGCACTTAACATTTTTTGTAAAGTAATAATGACATTACAGATGCACTGTTCAGAGCTAATCAGTGCAATGTTAATTATGCTGAACTGTAATGTCGGAGCTAGCTCATACAAGGTGCTCTTGTTTTGTATATCTTTTATATTGACTACATGCAATGTGCTCTCATTTTTGTGATTTTTATATTGATATTACAGAGGCACTGTCCACAGAGATAAACAATGCAATGTTGATGCCACTAAAAATGGGATATCTTTTTCAGCATGAATTGCATATGTTGAATATCACTAATCTGGAATCTTAGTAGCTATCACTTACAACGTGCTCTTTTTATTTTTTTTATGACATTACAGAGGCAATGCCCAGAAATGAATAGTGTAATGTTAATGTCACTAAACTGGACTACCAGAACAGCTATGATACCCAAGAGGTTCTTATTTTTGTTTTTGGTAATGATGTTACAGTTGTACTTTTTCCCTAAAGATGAACAGTACAATGTTAATGTTAGTAAACTTTACTACTAGGTCAACTAATCACTACACCCAAGGGATTCTTATTTTTGTTTTAACTGACTTTTTTTTTTTTTCCCCCAGACATGAACAGTGTAACGTTAATGTCCTTAAATGAATATTAAAGCAGCTACCTCACTCAGGGTTCTCAATGATTATAATGTTCTTTATTATATAACACTGTCTTTAGATGAACATTGCAATGTTATTGCCATCAAACAAGAATCAGAGAAGCTGCTACATATGAGGTGTACTTGCCATTTTTTGTTTTTGATAATGACATTACAGAGGCACTCTCCACAGAGATGATCCGTGCAATGGTAGTCACGGAACTAGAATATCAGAGCTGCTGCCACACCCAAGGGGTTTTATAACTTGTTTTTGATAATGACATTACAGAGGTACTTTATATACATGAACAGTGCAATGTTAATGTTTTAACTGAACTACCATGACTGTTACAACTCTCAAGGTATTATATTTGTTTTTATTGCAACATTTTTAGGCAGCTTATGGACATGAACAGTATAGTGTTAATGCCACTAAACTGGAATATTAGAGTAGCTACCTCACTTAAGTTTCTTAATAAAACCATGTTTTCTATTATAACAACATATTCTGTTAATGAAGATTGCAGTGTTATTGTCATCAAATGAGCATCATAGCAGCTATCACATACAAGGTGTTCTTACTATTTTTTGTTAGTGATTGATAATGACATTATAGAGGCACTTGTCCACAGAGGTAATCAGTGCAATGTTAATGTCACTAAACTGGAATATCAGAGCTACCTCATACAAGGTGCTCTTGTTTTGTGTATTTTTTACATTGACCACATACAAGGTGCTCTATCATTTTTATATGCTTTTGATAATGACGTTGCAGTAGCACTGTCCACAGAGATGAACAGAGTTCAGTGCTATTGTTACTAAATTGGAGTACCAGAAGAGTTCCTACACTGAATGGGTTCTTATAATCATTGTTTTCATGACATTTTATTGGCAGTTTCTGACATGAACAATATATTGGTAATGTCTAAACTGTAATATTAGAGCAGCCACCTCATGCAAGGTTTTCAAAAATTATTTTCTTTATTATAACAAGAGAGGTGCTATCTATAGATGAACATTGCAGTGTCATTTTCAAGTGAGCATGAGAGGAGCTGCCACATACAAGGTGTTTTTACCATTTCTTGTTTCTGATAATAACATTACAGATGTGCTGTCCACAGATGAACAGTACAGTGTTAATGTCAGTGGAATGTCAGAGCTGCCATCACATACAAGGTGCTCTCCATTTTTGTTTTTGGTAATTATATTACAGAGGCACTGTCCATATATGAGCAGTGCATATTTTATGTTACTAAACTGGAATATTAGAGCTTCTACAACACCCAAGTGGCTCTCATATTTGATTTTGAAAAGTACACTACGTAGGCACTTTCCATGGAGAGGAACAGTGCATTTTTAATGTCAGTGAACAACTACCAAGGCAGTTACAATTCTTTTGTTTTTAAAAACATTATAGGCAGTTTACAGACATGAAGTGTGCTAATGTCACTAAACTGGAATATTAGAGCAGCTACCTCACTCAAGGTTCTCAATAATTTTGATGTTCTTTATTATAAGTTAATGATTCTGTCTGTAGATGAACATTGCTGTATTTTGTCCTCAAATGAGCATCAGAGTAACTATTACATACAAGGTGTTCTTGTCATTATTTTGTTTTTGATACTGATATTACATAGGCAGTGTCCTCAGAGATGAACAGTGCAATGTTAACGTTACAACACCTAAATATCAGAGCTGCTACCTCAGACAAGGGACTTTATAACTTGTTTTTGATAACGACATTACAGAGGCACTGTCCACAGAGATGAACAGTTCACTGTTAATGTCAATAAACTTAACTAACATGGCAGTTACAACTCTCAAGGTATTCTTATTTTTGCTTTATTGCAACATTTTTAGGCAGCTTACAGACATGAATGGTGTAGTGTTAATACCACTAAACTGGAACATTAGAGTAGCTACCTCGCTTGAGTTTTTTTGATAATACCATGTTCTCTATTATAACATAACATTCTATCTAAATGAAGATTACAATGTTATTGTCATCAAACGAGCATCATAGCAGCTACCATATACATACATGGTGTTTGTACCATTTTTTGTTTGTGATAATGACATTACAGAGGCATTGTCCACAGAGATAATCAGTTTAATGTTAATGTCACTAAACTTGAATATTAGAGCTACCTCATACAAGGTGCTTTTGTTTTGTGTATTTTTTACATTGACCACATACAAGGTGCTCTATCAATTTTATATGCTCTTGATAATGATGTAGCAAAGGCACTGTCCACAGATATGAACAGTTTGGTGCTTTTGTTACTAAATTAGAGTACCAGAATAGTTCCTACACTGAAGGGATTCTTATAATTTTTGTTTTTATGAAATTTTATTGGCAGTTTTCTGACATGAACACTGTAGTGGTAATGTCACTAAACTGTAATATTAGAGCAGCCACCTCTCACAAGGTTCTCAAAAATTATAGTTTTCTTTATTATAACATAAAAGAGGTGCTATATATAGATGAACATTGCAGTGTCATTTTCAAGTGAGCATGAGAGGAGCTACCACATACAAGGTGTTTTTACCATTTCTTGTTGCTGTCCACAGAGATGAACAGTACAATGTTAATGTTGGTGAAATGTCAGAGCTGCTATCACATACATGGTGCTCTCCGTTTTTGTTTTTGGTAATGATATTACAGAGGCACTGCAGTGCATTGTTGACGACTGAACTGGAATATTAGAGCTTCTACAACCCCCATGGGGCTGTAATATTTGTTTTTGAAAATTACTTTACATAGGCACTTTCATGGAGAGGAACAGTGCATTTTTAATGTCGGTTAACAACTACCAGGGCAATTACATTTCTTTTGTTTTTATAACATATTATAGGCAGTTTACAGACATGAACAGTGTAGTGCTAATGTCACTAAACTGGAATATTAGAGCAGCTACCTCACTCAAGGTTATCAATAATTATGATGTTCTTTATTATGAGCTAATGATTCTGTCTGTAGGTGAACATTGCTGTATTTTGTCCTCAAATGCGCATCAGAGTAGCTATTACATACAAGTTGTTCTTAACATTTTTTTTTGTTTTTGTTAATGCTGTAACAGAGGCAGTGTCCACAGAGATGAACTTTGCTGCCCCGACAAGGGGCATTATAACTTCAGTTTTTGATGACATTACAGAGGCACTGTCCTCAGAGATGAACAGTGCGCTGTTAATTTCAGTAAACTGAACTACCATGGCAGTTACAATTCTCAAGGTATTCTTATTTTTGTTTTAATTGTAACATTTTTAGGCAGTTTATGGACATGAAAAGTTAGGGTTAATTCCACTAAATGGAGTATTAGAGGAGCTTCCTCACCTGAGTTTCTTGATAATGTCATGTTATCTATAATGACATAACATATTCTGTCTAAATGAAGATGCAATGTTATTGTCATCAAACGAGCATCATAGAAGCTACCACATTCAAGGTGTTCTTACCATTTTTTGTTTGTGATAATGATATTACAGAGGCACTGTCCACAAAGATAATCAGTGTAATGCTAATGGCACCAGACTGGAATATCAGAGCTACCTCATACAAGGTGCTCTATCATTTGTATATGGTTTTGTTAATGACATTACAGAGGCACTGTCCTTAGAGATGAACATCTCACTTTTAATGTTGCTAAACTGGACAACTAGAACAGCTACCACTCTGATGGGGCTGTCATTATTGTTTCTGACCACTCTGATGGGGCTGTCATTATTGATTCTGGTAATGACATTACAAAGGCACTTTCCATAGAGAGGAACAGTGCATTTTTAATGTCAATGAGCAAGTGCCAGGGCAGTTACAGTTCTTTTGTTTTTGTAAACATTTTAAAGGAATTTTGCAGACATTAACAGGGTAGTGTTAATGTCACTAAACTGGAATATTAGAGTAGCTAATTCCCTCGAGGTTCTTGATACTACCATGTTCTCCATACTCGAGGTTCTTGATAGTACCATGTTCTCTCTTATAACATAACATATTGTCTGAATGAAGATTGCAGTGTTATTGTCATCAAACGAGCATCATAACAGTTACCACATACAAGGTGTTTTTATAATCTTTTTGTTTTTGATAATGCTGTTACAGAGACAGTTTCCACAAAGATGAAGAGAGCAATGTTAATGTCACAACACTTGAACATCAGAGCTGTTGTTGCAGACGAAGTGGCTTTATAAATTTTGTTTTTGGTAACATTACAGAGGCACTGTCCACAGAGGTGAACATTTAATTGTTAATGTTACCAGACTGGACAACTAGAACAGCTACCACACTGAAGGGGCTGTCATTTTTGTTTTTGGTAATGACAGTACAGTGGCACTTTCCATAGAGAGGAACAGTGCATTTTTAATGTCAATGAACCACTACCAGGGCAGTTACAATTCTTTTGTTTTTATAACATTTTATAGGCTGTTTACAGACATGAACAGTGCATTTAATGTCACTAAACTGTAATATTAGAGTAGTTACCTCACTCGAGGTTCTTGATAATACCATGTTCTCTATACTCGAGGTTCTTGATAATACCATGTTCTCTATACTCAAGGTTCTTGATGATACCATGTTCTCTATTATAACATAACATATTGTCCAAATGATGATTGCATATTGTCTAAATGATGATTGCAGTGTTGTCATCAAATGAGCATCATAGCAGCTACCACATACAAAGTGTTCCTTCCATTTTTTGTTTTTGATGTTTCAGAGGCACTGTCCACAGAGATGAATAGTGCAATGTTAACATCTCAACATTTGAATATCAGAGCTGCTGCCACATACAAGGGGCTTTATAATTTATGTTTTTTTATAATGACATTACAGAGGCACTGTCCTCAGATGAACCATGCAATGTTGATGTTACTACCTAGACTGGACTACCAGAACAGCTACCACATATAAGGGGGTCTATAGTTTTTGTTTTTTATATTGATATTACAAAGGTGCTGTCCACAGACGAACAGTGTAGTTTTATTGAAATTAAACGACTTTTTTATAATGACATTTTATTGGCAGTTCATAGAGATGAACCAGGTAATGTTATTGTCACAACTGGAATTTCAGAGGAACTACCACAAACGAAGTGGTTTCACTATCTTGTTTGTGATTTTTTTTTTTTTTTTTTTTTTTTTTTTTTTTTTTTTTTTTTTTATTTTT
>JAYMFT010071240.1:0-28916 GCA_038088735.1 Panulirus argus
CTTTGCCTTTCACCTCTCTCAGCATACACAACGATTCATCTCTTTCACTTCCTAGAGTATAAGTAATGATTTTGCCTTTCACATCCTTCAGTATATTCAATGATTCTTCCCATCACCTCCCTCAGTATACATATTGGTCCTTGCCTTCCAACTCCCAAAGTATACAATACGATCCTTGCTTTTCACCTGTCTCAGTAAACACAATGATCCTTTCCTTTCACCTTCCTCAGTATATACAAAGATCCTTGCCCCTCACCTCCTTCAGTATACACAATGATCCTTGCCTTTTACCTCCCTCAATATTCAATATAAACAATTTTTTCTTGCTTTCACCTCCCTTAGGATACACAATGATCCTTCCCTTTCACCTCCATCAATATACACAATGATCCTTACCTTTTGCCACATTTCACTGTACATAATGATTCTTACCTTTCACCTCCCTCACTGTACACAATGAGCCTTGCCTATCACCTCCCTCAGTATACGTAACGATCCTTTCCGTTCACCTCCCTTAGTGTATATGATGATCCTTGCTTTCAACTCCTCAGTATTCACAACGATCCATGCCTTTCACCTCCCAGAGCAAACATCATGATCCTTTCCACTGACCTTCTTCAATACCACTATGGTCCTTGTCTTTCACCTCCTTCAGTATACACAACGCTCCTTGCCTTTCACCTTTTTCAGTGCACATAATGATCCTTGTCTATCGCATCCCTCAGTTTACACAATGATCCTTGCCTTTTACCCCCCACAATATACAAAATGATCCTTGCCTTTCAACTCCCTCAATAGACACAATGATCCTTGTCTTTAGCCCCCCCTCAGTATACACAATGGTCCTTGCCTTTCACCTTCCTCAGTGCACATAATTATCCTTACCTTTCACCTCCCTCAATATACACAATGATTTTTACCTATCAGCACACTCAGTATACACAATGATCCTTGCCTTTCACCTCCCTCAGTATACCTAATAGTTCTTGCCTTTAACCTCTCAGAATACACAATGATCCTTGCCTTTTACCTTCCTCGGGATACAGAGTGATCTTCTCTTTCACCTTCCTCAGTATACACAACCATCCTTGCGTTTCACCTCAATCAGTATAAGGAGCCATCCTTGTCTTTCATCTCAATCAGTATGCACAATCATCCTTGCCTTTTACGTCATTCAATATACACAATCATCCTACCCTTTCAACTTTCTTAGCACACACTATAATCCTTGCCTTTCACCTACCTCAATATACACAATGAATTATGCCTTTCAACACACTCAGCATACACAGCGATCCTTTCTTTTCACATTCCTCAGTACACTTAATGATTCTTGTCTTTGACCTCCCTCAGCATACGCAATGATCTTGCTTTTGACTTCCCTTAGTATACACAACGATCCCTACCTTAACCTCCCTCAGTTTACATGATTCCTGCATTTCAACTCCTCAGTACACACAAAGATCCTTGCCTTTCTCCTCCCACTGTATATATATTGATTCTTGTCTTTCACTTCCCTCAGTATACGCAATAATCAGAGCCTTTCCCCTCCCTCGGTATACACAATGATACATACCTTTCACCTCCCTCAGTATACACAACGATCCTTCCCTTTCACCTTCCTCACTACACATACGTGGAATAATCCTTGCCTTTCACCTCCCTCAGTATACACAATAAATCTTGCCTTTTACCTCCCTCAGTATACAGAATGATCCTTGCCTTTCACCTCCCTCGGTATAAAAAATTATCCTTGCCTTTCACCTCCCTCACTATACACAATTATCGTTGCCTTTCACGTCCCTCAATATACAAAATGATCCTTATCTTTTACCTATCTCACTATACTTAATAATACTTGCCATTCAACTCCTCACCATACACAGTAATCCTTGTCTTTCATCTATCTCAATATACACAAAGATTCTTTCATCTCCCTCATTATACACAATGACCCTTACCTTTCATCTCCCTAAGTGTACACAACGATCCTTGTCTTTCACCTCCCCCAGTATACAAAATGTTCCTTCCCTAAGTGTACAAAACGATCTTTGCCTTTCACTTCCCTCATTATACACAATGAGCCTTGCCTTTCACCTTTCTCAGTATACAAAACGATCCTTGCCTTTCGCCACCCACGGTATACATAATGACCCATGTCTTTCACGTCCCTCATTATATACAATAATCCTTGCCTTTTATCTCCCTCACTATACATGATAATCCTTGTCTTTCACCTCCCAACATATGCAAAACGATCATTGTCTTTCACTTCCCTATATATACAAAACGATCATTGTCTTTCACCCCCTCATTATACACAACGATCTTTGCCCCTCACCTCCCTCATTATGCACAGCGATTCGTGCCTTTCACCTCCCACAGTATACATAATGATCCTTGCCTTTAACTTCCCACCATATATAACGATCCTTGCCTTTCACCTCCCTCAGGACACACAATGAGCATTTGCCTTTCACCTCCCTCAGTATGTAAGATGATCCTTGCATTTCACCTCCTTTACTATACACAGTGATCCTTGCCTTTCACTTTCCTCAACATACACACGAATCTTGCCTTTTACCTCTCTCAATATACATAATGATAATCGCCTTTCAACTCTTCAGTGTACACAGTGATCCTTGCCGTTCACCTCTCTCAGTATAGACAATGATCCTTGCCATTCATCCTTTCAGTATACACAACGATCCTAACCCTTCACCTCCCTCAGTATACAAAACGATCCTTGCCTTTCACCACCCACGGCATACATAATGACCCTTGCCTTTCACCTCCCTCAGTATACACAATGATCCTTGTATTTCACTTCCCAGAGTATACACAGTGATCCTTGCCTTTTACCTCTCTCAGTATACACACTGATCCTTGTTTTTTACCTCCCTCAATATACACAATGATCCTTGTCTTTCACCTCCCTCATTATACACAACGATCTTTGCCCTACACCTCCCTCATTATACACAACGATCATTGCCTTTAACCTCCCACAGTGTACATAATGATCCTTACCTTTAACTCCAAACTATACATAACGATCCTTGCCTTTTACCTCCCTTAGAATACACAATCAGCCTTGTCTGTCACCTCCCTCAGTATGAAACATGATTCTTGCATTTCACCCCTTCAGTATACACAGTGATCCTTGCCTTTCACTTCCCTCAGCATACACAACGATCCTTGCCTTGTACCTCTCTCAGTATACATAATGATCCTCACCTTTATACTCTTCAGTGAACACAGCGATCCTTACTTTTCACCTCCCTCAGTATACACAATTATCCTTGCCCTTACCCTCGCTCATTATGCACAACGATCCTTGTCATTCACCTCAGTATACATAAAGGTCCGTCCCTTTCATATTGTCAGTATACATAACGATCCATGCCTTTCATCTCCTACAGTATGCATAATGATCCTTGCCTTTCACCTCCCCCAGTACACACAAGGGGCCTTGCCTTTCATCGCCCTCACTCTGCACAAGGACTCTTGCCTTTCACCCTCCTCAGTATGCGTAATGATCCTTGACTTATGCCTCCCTCAATTAACACAATATTCTTTCCTTTCTACTCACTCAGTATACACAACGATCATTGCCTTTCATCTCGCTCAGTATACACAATGGTCTTTGCCTTTTAAACCTTCAGGATACACAGTGTTCTTCCCTTTGCCCTCCCTCAGTATACACAACGATCCTTACCTTTCACCTCCCTCAGCATATATAATGATCCCTGCATTTCAATTCCTTAGTAAACAAAAAGATCCTTGCCTTTCTTCTCCCACAGCACACATAATGAATCTTTCCTTTCACCTTACTCGGTATACACAATGATCCTTGCCTTCACCTCCATCAGTATATTCAATAATTCTCTCCTTTCACAATGTTCCTTACCTTTGACTTTCTTCAGTAAACACAATGATCCTTTCCTTGCACCCCCCTCAATACACGCAACGACCCTTGCCTTTCACCTCCCTCAGTATACATTATAATCCTTACCTTTCAACTAAGTATACACAAAGATCCTTGCCATTTTATTCCCACTGTATACATAATGATTCTTACCTTTCACCTCCCTCAGTATACAAACGATCTTTGCCTTTCAACAACCTCATTATACACAACGATCCTGGCGTTTCACCCTCTTCAGTACATACAATGATCCACATCCCTCAGTATACGCAATGATCCTTGCCTTTCACATCCCTCACTATATATAATCATCCTTGCATTTCATCTCCCTCAATATACAAGATGATCCTTGCCTTTTACCTCCCACACTATACTTAATAATCCTTTCCTTTCAACTCCCTTAGTAAAACAAGGATCCTTGCCTTTCACCTCCCTCAGTAGAAATAATGATCCTTGCTTTGAACTCAAGCAGTATGCACAATGATCCTTGCCTTTTACGTTTCTCAGTATGTATAATGATCTTTGCCTTTTACCTCCCTCAGTATACATATCCATCCTTGCCTTTCACCTCCACTAGTATACACAATGATCCTTACCTTTCACCTCTTTAAGGGTACAAAACGATCCTTAACTTTCACGTAATCCTAGAATACGCAATGATCCTTACCTTTCACCTCCCTTACTGTACACAACGATCTTTACCTTTCACATCCCTCAGTATACACAATGATCCTTTGCCTTTCTCCTTCCTCAGTATAAAAAAGATCCTCACTTTCACCTACCTCAGTATATACAATGATCCTTCCCTTTCACCTCCCTTAGTTTACACAATGATCCTTGCCTGTCACCTCCCTCTGTATAGAAAATGATCCTTGTCTTTCATCTCCCTCAGTATACACAATTATCCTTGTCTTTAACCTCCCTCATTATACAGAGCGATCCTTGCTTTTCACCCTCACAGTACACATAATGATCCTTACCTTTAACTCTACACTGTACATAACGATGCTTGCCTTTCACCTCCCGTAGGATACACATTGAGCCTTGCCTTTCACCTCCCTCAGTAAGTAAGATGATCCTTGCATTTCACCTCCCTCACTATACATAATGATCCTTGCTTTTCACTTCCCTCAGAATACACAATGATCCTCGCCTTTTACCTTTCTCAATACACATAATGACCGTCGCTTTTCATCTCTAGAGTGTACAAAGCGATAAGTGCCTTTCACCTCCCTCAGAACAGACAATGATCCTTGCCTTTCGTCTCCCTAAGTATACACAACAAACCTTACCCTTCACATCTCTCAGCATATATAATGATGCATGCATTTGAATTCCTCAGTAAACAAAGATCCTTGCCTTTCTTCTCCACAGCATACATAATGAATCTTACCTTTCACCTTCCTCAGTATAAACAATAATCTTTGCCTTGCACCTCCATCAGTATATTCAAATATCCTTGCCTTTCACCTCCAGAAGTATATATAATGATCCTTACCTTTGACTTTGTTCAGTATACACAATGATCCTTGCCTTGCACCTCTCTCAGTATACGCAACAATCCTTGCCTTTCACCTCCCTCAGTAAACATAACGATCCATGCCTTTCACCTTCCTCAGTACACATGATGATCCTTGCCTTTAACCTACCTCAGTATACACAAGTATCCTTCCCATTTGCCTCCTTCAGTATACAAAAGGATCTTTGCCTTTCACCTCCCTCAATATACACAACGATCCTTGTCTGTTACCTCCCTCAGTATATGATAATAATCCTTGCCTTTCAACTCCTCAGTATATGCAAAGATCCTTCCTTTTCACCTCCCTCTGAAGAGAGAATGACCCTTCCATTTCACTTCCCTCAGTATACAAAACGATCCTTGCCTTCCATCTTTTACGTTATACACAATTTCCCCTGCCTTTCACCTTCCTCAGTACATAAAATGATCCTTGCATTTGCATTTTACCTCCCTCAGTATACACATCGATCTTTGCCCTTCACCTCTCTCATTATACACAGCGATCCTTGCCTTTCTCCTCCCACAGAATACATTATGATTTTTGCATTTCACCTTCCTCAGTATACACAATCACCCTTGCTTTTCACCTCTCTCAGCATAGACAATGATCCTTGCCTTTCACCTCCCTCAGTATACACAATGATCCTTCCCTTTCACCTCCCTCAGAATACACAACCATGAATGCCTTTCACCTTCATCTGTGCATATAATGATCCTTGCCTTTCACTTCCCTCAATATACTCAGTATATACAACGATCATTGCTTTCACCTCCCTCAATATACATAATGATCTTGCATATCACCTTCCTCAGCATACACAATGATCTTGCCTATGACCTCTCTTAGTATACACAACGATCCTTGCCTTTCACCTCCCTCGGTGTACATAATGATCCTTGCCTTTCAACTAAGTAAACACAAAGATCCTTGCTATTTTATTCCCTCTGTATAGATAATGATTCTTGCCTTTCGCCTCCCTCAGTATACACAACGATCCTTGCCATTAAACTCCCTCAGTATACACAAAGATCCTGGCCTTTCACCTTCTTCAGTACACACAATGATCCTTGCCTTTCACATCCCTCAGTATACACAATGATCCTTGCCTTTTACCTCCCATTTTATACACAATGATCCTTGCCTTTCAGCTCCCTCAATATACACAATGATCCTTGTCTTTCTCCTCCCTCACTATACATAATTATCCTTGCCTTTCACCTCCTTCAATATAGAAAACGATCCTTGCCTTTTACCTTCCTCACTATACTTAATAATCCTTGCCTTTCAACTCCTCACCAAAAGCAGTGATCCTTGCCTTACATGTCCCTCATTATATACAATGATCCTTGCCTCTCAACTCCCTCATTATAGACAAGGATCCTTACTTTTCACCTCCGTAAGTGTACACAACGATCCTTGCCTTTCACCTCCGCCAGTATATACAGTGATCCTTACCTTTCACCTCCCTAAGTGTACACAACGATCTCTGCCTTTCAGACCACCTCAGTATACACAATGATCATTGCCTTTCTCCTTCCTCAGTATAAGAAACGATCCTTACTTTCACCTACCTTAGTATACAAAAAGATCATTCCCTTTCACTTCCCCTAGTATACACAAGGATCCTTGCTTTTCACCTCATTCAGTAGAAATAAAGATCCTTGCCTTTCAACTCAATCAGTATGCACAATGATCCTTGCTTTTTACGTTTCTCAGTATGTATAATGATCTTTGCCTTTCACCTCCCTCAGTATACACATCGATCCTTGCCTTTCACCTCCCTTTGTATACACAACAATCCTTCCCTGTAACCTACCTCAGTATACACAGTGATCTTACTTTTCACCTCACTCAATATATACAACGATCCTTGCCTTTTACCTCTCTCAGTATACATACTCATAATGATCATTGCCTTTCAGCTCCTCAGTATACATAAATATACTTGCCTTTCTCCTCCCACAGAATACATAATGGTTCTTGCCTTTCACCTCCCTCATTATATACAATGATCCTTGCTTTTCATCTCCCTTAGTATACAGAATGATCCTTGCTTTCACCTAACTCAGTATTCACGATGATCCTTGTCTTTTACCTCCCTCAGTATACTAAATGATCCTTGACTTTCACTTCCCTTACTTTGCACAACGATCCTTGCTTCTAACCTCCTTTAGTATAGAAAATGATCCTTGCATTTCGCCTCCCTCAGTATACACAATGATCCTTGCCTTTCACCTCGCTCACTATACACAATGATCTTTGCCTTTCACCTTTCTCAGTATACGCAATGATTCATCCCTTTCTCCTCCTAGAGTATACGTAATGACTTTGCCTTTCACATCCTTCAGTATATTCAATGATCTTTCCATGCTCTTCCCTCAGTATACATAATGATCCATGCCTTTCAACTCCCAAAGTATACAATACGATAATTGCTTTTCACATATCAGTATACACAATGATCCTTCCCTTTGACCTTCCTCAGTATACACAACCATCCTTACTTCTCACTTCCTTCAGTATACACAATGATCCTTGCCTTTTACCTCCCTCAATATACAAAATTTTTACTTGTTTTTCACCTCCCTTAGGATACACAATGATCCTTGCCTTTCACCTCCTTTAGAATACACAATGATCCTTGCCTTTGACCTCCCTCATTATACACAATGATCTGTGCCTTTCACCTCCATCAGTCCACACAATGATCATTACCTTTTACCACCTTTCACTATACATACTGATTCTTTCCTCTCACCTCCCTCACTATACATAATCAGCCTTCCTTACAGCTTCCTCAGAATACAAAACGATCCTTTCTGTTCCTTTAGTAAATATGATGATCCTTGCCTTTCACCTCCCTCAATATACATAATGATCTTGCCAATCACCTTCCTCAGTATACACAGTAAACACAACGATCCATGCCTTTCACCTTCCAGAGTAAACATAATGATCCTTGCCATTGGACTTCTTCAATATACACAATGATCCTTGTCTTTCACCTCCCTCATTATGCAAAGCTATCTTTGCCCTTCACCTCCCTCATTATACACTGCGATCCTTGCCTTTCACCTCCCTCAGTATATGAGATGATCCTTACATTTCACCTCCTTCAGTACACACAATGATCCTTGCCTTTCACTTTCCTCACCATGCACAACGATCCTTGCCTTGTACCTCTCTCTGTATACATAATGATCCTCGCCTTTAAACCCCTCAGTGTACACAGCGATCCTTATCTTTCATCTCCCTCAGTATTAACAATTATCCTTCCCCTTACCCTAGCTCATTATACACAACGATCCTTGCCATTTACCTCCCTCAGTATACATAATGATCCTTCCCTTTCATCTCTCTCAGTGCACACAAGGGGCCTTGCCTTTCATCGCCCTCAATATGCAACACGATTCTTGCCTTTCACCTCCCTCAATATACACAATAATTTTTCCTTTCAACTCACTCAGTATACACAACGATCATTGCCTTTCACCTCGCTCAATATACACATTGATCTTTGCCTTTTACTTCCTTCAGGATACACAATGTTCTTCCCTTTGATCTCCCTCAGTATACACATCGATCCTTACCTTTGACCTCCCTCAGCATGCATAATGATTCTTGCATTTCAACTCCTCAGTAAACACAAACATCCTTGCTTTTCGTCTCTCACAGCATACATAATGAATCTTACCTTTCACCTTCCTCAGTATACACAATGATCCTTGCATTTTACCACCGTCAATATATTCAATGATCCTTGCCTTTCGTTTCCAGGCGTATATCTATCCTTACATCTGACTTTCTTCAGGAAACACAATGATCCTTGACTTGCACCTCCTTCAATATACGCAACGATCCTTGCCTTTCACCTCCCTCAGTAAATACAGCAATCCATGCCTTTCACCTTCCTCAGTAAACATGATAATCCTTGCCTTTAACCTACCTCAGTATACACAATGATCCTTGCCATTTATCTCCTTCAATATACAAAAGTATCTTTGCCTTTCACCTCCCTCAGTATACACAATGGTACTTGCCTTTCACCTCTTTCATTATACACAAATGTCCTTGCCTTTCACCTTCATTAATATACATAACGATCCTTCCCTATTACCACCTTCAGTATATATAATAATCCCTGCTTTTCAACTCCTCAGTATATACAATGATCCTTGCTTTTCATCTCCCTCAGTACAGAAAATGACCCTTGCATTTCACCTCCATCAGTATACAAAACGATTCTTGCCTTTCACTTCTTTCCTTATACACAATTGTCCTTGCCTTTCACCTCCCTCAGTAAACACAACTTGCTTTTCACCTCCCTCAGTATACATAATAATCCTTGCTTTTCAACTCCTCAGTATACAAAATGATCTTTGCCTTTCATCTACCTCAATATACAAAATCATACTTCTTTTCACCGCCCTCAGTATACACAACGATCTTTACCGTTCACCTCACTCATTATACACAGCGACTCTTGCCTTTCTCCTCCCAGAGAATGAATTATGATTTCTGCCTTTCACCTACCTCAGTATACACAATCATCCTTTCTTTTCACCTCCCTCAGTATACACAATGATCCTTGCCTTTCACTTCCCTTAGAATACACAACCATCAATACCTGTCACTTCCACTGTGCATACAATGATCCTTGACTTTCACTTCCCTCAACATACTCAATGATTTTTGCCTTTCAACACCCTCAGTATACACAACGATCATTGCCTTTCACCTCCCTCAGTATACACAATGATCTTGCATTTCACCACCCTTAGTATAGACAATGATCTTGCCTTTGACCTCTATTAGTCTACACAACGATCCTTCCCTTTCACCTCCCTCAGTATACATTATGATCCTTGCCTTTCAACTAAGTATACACAAAGATCCTTACCATTTTCATCCCACTATATTCATAATGATTCTTGCCTATCATCTCCCTCATTATACACAACATTCTTAGACTTTCACATCCCTCAGTATAAACAACGATCCTGGCCTTTCACCTTCAGTACACACATTGATCCTGGCCTTTCAACTCCCTCAATATACACAATGATCCTTGCCTTTCACCTCCCTCACTATGCACAATTATCCTTGCCTTTCACCTAATTCAATATACAAAATGATCTCTGCCTTTGACCTCCCTCACTATACTTAATAATCCATGCCTTTTAATTCCACAGCATACACAACGATCCTAGCCATTCACAATGATCCTGGCCTTTCAACTACCTAATTATACACAATCATCCTTACCTTTCACTTCCGTAAGTGTACACAACAATCCTTACCTTTCAGCTCCGCCAGTATACACAATGATCCTTACCTTTCACCTCCCCAAGTGTACACAACGATCTTTGCCTTTCACATCCCTCAATATACACAATGATCCTTGCCTTTCTCCTTCCTCAGAATAAAAACATTCCTCACTTTCACCTATTTCAATGTACACAATAATCCTTCCATTTAACCTCCCTTAGTATACACAATGATCCTTGCCTTTCACCTACCTCAGTAAACAAAATGAGTTTTGCCTATGACCTCTCTCACTCTACTTAATAATCATTGCCTTTTAATTCTTCAGCATACACAATGATCCTGGCCTTTCACCTTCTTCAGGACACACATTGATCCTGGCCTTTCATCTCCTTCAATATACAAAATGATCCTTGCCTTTCACCTCCTTCATTATACACAATGATCCTTGCCTTTCACTTCCGTAAGTGTACACAACAATCCTTGCCTTTCATCTCCGCCAGTATACACAGTGATCCTTACCTTTAATCCCCCTAAGTGTACACAACGATCTTTGCCTTTCACATCCCTCAGTATACACAATGATCCTTGCCTTTCTCCTTCCTCAGTATAAAAGCGATCCTCACTTTCACCTACCTCAGTATACACTATGATCCTTCCTTTCACCTCCCATAGTATACAAAATGATCCTTGCCGTTCACCTCCCTCAGTATAGAAAATGATCCTTGCCATTTATCTCCCTCACTATACACAAAGATCCTCGTCTTTCACCTCCCTCAATATACATAATAATTCTTGTCTTTCACCTCCCTCATTATACATAAAGATCTTTGCCCTTCACCTCTCTCATAATAAACAGCGATCATTACCTTTCACATCCCACAGCATACATAATGATCCTTGCCTTTTACTTCCCACTATACATAACGATCTTTGCCTTTCACCTCACTTACGATACAAATGAGCCTTACCTTTCACCTCCCTCAGTATGTGAGATGATCCTTGAATTTCACCTTCCTTCAGTATACACAAAGATCCTTCCCTTTCACTTCCCACACCATACACAACGATTCTTGCCCTTTACCTTTCTCAATATACAAACTGATCATTGCCTTTCATCTCTTCAGTGTACAGAGCGATCCTTGCCTTTCACCACCTTCAGTATAGATATGGATCATTGCTTTTAATCTCCCTCAGTGTACACAAAGAACCTTGCCCTTCACACCTCTCAGTATACACAACGATCCATGCCTTTAACCACCCACGGTATACATAATGACAATAGCCTTTCACCTACCTAACTATATACAATGATCCTTGTATTTCATTTCCCTCAGTATACAGAGTGATAGTAGCCTTTTACCTCCCTTAGTATATACAATGATCCTTATCATTTACCTCCCTCAATATGCGCAACGATCCTTGCCTTTCACCTTCCTCAGCAAACAAAACGATTCATACCTTTCACCTTCCTCAGTACTCATGATGAACCTTGCCTTTAACCTACCTCAGTTTACAAAAAAAAAAAAAAAATCCCTGCCATTTAAATCCTTAGATATACAAAAGGATCTTTGCCTTTCATCTCCCTCAGTATACATATTGATACTTGCCTCTCACCTCTTTCAATGTACACAACTGTCCTAGCCTTTCACCTCCCTCAGTATACAAAAAAACGATCTTTGCCTTTCACTTCTCCCCTTACACACACTTGTTTTTGCCTTTCACATAATGATCCTTCACTTTTACCTCCCCCTGTAAACATAATAATACTTGCCTTTCAACTCCTCAGTATACGAAATGATTCTTGCCTTTCACCTCCCTCACTACACAAAATGATCCTTGCATTTCACCTCCCTCATTAAACACAAGGATCTTTGCCCTTCACCCTTCTCATTATACAGAGCTACCATTGCATTTCTCTTCCCACAGAATACATTATGATTTTTGCCTTTCACCTCCCTCAGTATACACAACCATTTTTTTCTTTTCACCACCTTCAGCATACACAATGATCCTTGCCTTTCACCTCCGTCAGAATACACAACCATCAATGCCTGTTACATTCCTCAGTGCATATAATGATCCTTCCCTTTCACTTCCCGCAATATACTCAATGATTTTTCCCTTTCAACACCCTCAGTATACACAATGATCATTACCTTTCACCTCCCTCATTATACACAAAGATCTTTGCCGTTCACCTCCCTCATAATACACAGCGATCATTGCCTTTGACATCCCACAATATACATAATAATCCTTGCCTTTAACTTCCCACTATATATAACGATAATTGCCTTTCACCTCCCTTAGGTTACATAATGAGCCTTGCCTATATCTCAGTATACGCAATGATCATTGCCTTTCATCTCCTTCAGTATACACAAAGAACCTTACCCTTCACATCTCAGTATACACAACGACCAATGCCTTTAACCACCCACGGTACAAATAATGACAATAACCTTTCTCCTACCTCAGTATACACAATAATCCTTGTATTTCACTTCCCTAAGTATACACAGTGATAGTTGCCTTTTACCTCCCTCAAGATACACAATTTTCCTTGTCATTCACCTCCATCAATATACGCAACGATCCTTGCCTTTCACCTTCCTCAGTAAACACAACGATTAATGCCTTTCACTATCCTCAGTACACATGACGATCCTTGCCTTTAACCTGCCTCAGTATACACAATAACCATTGCCATTTAAATCCTTAAATATACAAAAGGATCTTTGCCTTTCATCTCCTTCAGTATACACATTGATACTTACCTTTCACTTCTTATAGTATACACAAATGTCCTTACCTTTCACTTCCCTCAATATACACAACGATCCTTGCCTATTACTTCCCTCAGTATGTATAATAATCCTTGCCTTTCAACTCCTCAGTATATACAATGATCCTTGCTTTTCACCTCCCTCAGCATAGAAGATAACGCTTGCATTTCACCTCCCTCAGTATACAAAACGATCCTTGAATTTCACCTCTTGTCTTACACACACTTATCTTTGCCTTTCACCTGCCTCAGTATACACAACGATCCTTGTCTTTTACCTCCCCCAGTAAGCATAATAATTATTACCTTTCAACTCCCCAGTATACGCAATGATCTTTGCCTTTCACCTCCCTCACTACACAAAATGATCTTTGCATTTCACCTCCCTCACTATACGCATCGATATTTGCCCTACACCTCTCTCATTATACACAGCGACCCTTGCCTTTCTCCTCCCACAGAATGCATTATGATTTCTGCCTTTCTCTTCCCTTATTATACACAATCATCCTTGCTTTTCACCTCCCTCAGCATACACAATGATCCTTGCCTTTCACCTCCTTCAGAAAAGAATCTTTCCCTTCACATCTCTCAGTATACATAACGATCCATCACTTTAACCACCCACGGTATACATAATGACAATAGCCTTTCTTCTACCTCAATTCCCTCAGTATACACAGTGATAGTTGCCTTTTACCTCCCTCAGTATATACAATGACCCTTGTCATTTACCTCCATCAATTCACGCAATGATCCTTACCTTTCACCTTCCTTAGTACACATGATGATCCTTGCCTATAACATACCTCAGTATACACAATAATCCTTACCAATTAAATCGTTACATATACAAAAGGAATTTTGCCTTTCATCTCCCTCGGTATACACAATGATACTTGCCTTTCACCTATTTCAATAACACAATTATTCTTATCTTTCACCTCTTTCAATATACACTACGATCATTGCCTATTACCTCCCTCAGTATGTATAATAATCCTTGCCTTTCAACTCCTCAGTATATACAATGATCCTTACTTTTCACCTCCCTCAGTATATAAGATGACCCTTGCATTTCACCTCCCTCAATATACAAAACGATACTTGCCTTTCACTTCTTTCCTTACACACACTTGTCTTTGCCTTTCACCTCCTTCAGTATACACAACGATCTTTGCCTTTTACCTCCCCTAGTATGCATAATAATTATTGCCTTTAAACTCCTCAGTATACGCAATGAGCCTTGCCTTTCACCTCCCTAACTAAAAAATTATCCTTGCAGTTCACCTCCTTCATTATACACAACAATCTTTGCCATTCACCTCTCTCATTATACAAAGCGACACTTGCCTTTCTCCCCCCACAGGATGAATTATGATTTTTGTGCTTCACCTCCCTAAGTACACACAATCATCCATGCTTTTCACCTCTATCAGCATACACAATGATCCTTGCCTTTCACCTCCCTCAGAATACACAACCATCATTGCCTGTCACATTCCTCTGTGCATTTAATGATCCTTGCCTTTCACTTCCCGCAATATATACAATGATTTTTGCCTTTCAACACCCTCAGTATACACAACGATCATTGCCTTTCACCTCTGTCATTATAACCAAAGATCTTTGCCTTTCACCTCTTTCATAATAAACAGAGATCTTTGCTTTTCACATGCCACATTATACATAATGATTCTTGCCTTTCACTTCCCACTATACATAACGATCCTTACCTTTCACCTCCCCTAGGATACATAATGAGCCTTGCCTTTCACCTTCCTCAGTATGTAAGATGATCCTTGCATTTCACCTCCCTCAGTATACACAATGATCCTTGCCTTTCACTTTCCACACCATACACAACGATCCTTGCCTTTCACCAGTTTCAGTATATATAATGATCATCGCCTTTCATCTCTTTAGTGTACAAAGCGATCCTTGCCTTTCATCTCCCTCAGTACAGACAACGATCCTTGCCTTTTATCTCCCTCAGCATAAACAACAAACCTTACCCTTCACATCCCTTAGCATACTCAACGATCCAAACATTTAACCACAAACGGTATACCTAATGACAATAGCCTTTTACTTCCCGCAGTATACACAATGATCCTTGTCATTCATCTCCCTCAAAATACGCAACGATCCTTGCCTTTCCCCTCCCTCAGGAAACAAAACGATCCATGCCTTTCCCCTTCCTCAGTACACATGATGATCCTTGCCTTTGACCTACCTAATTATACAAAATAATCCTTACCATTTACCTACTTCAATATACAAAAGGATCTTTGCCTTTCACCTCCCTCAATATACACAACGATCCTTGCCTATTGCCTCCCTTAGTATTAATAATAATCCTTGCCTTTCAATTCCCCAGTATGCTCATCGATCATTGCCTTTCACCTCCCTCAGAATACACAATGATCTTGCCTTTGCCTCTATTAGTATACACAACGATCCTTCCCATTTACCTCCCTCAATATACATTACGATCCTTGCCTGTCAACTAAATAGACACAAAGATCTTTACCATTTTATTCCCACTGTATACAAAATAATTCTTGCCTTTCACCGCCTTCAGTATGCACAACGATCCTTGCCTTTCACCTCCCTCAGTTTCACAACGATACTGGCCTTTCACCGTTTTCAGTACACACAATGATACTTGCCTTTCACATCTCTCAGTATACACAATGATCCTTGCCTTTTACCTCCCTTCTTATACACAATGATCCTGGCCTTTCAACTCCCTAAATATACACAAGAATCTATGCCTTTCACTCTTCACTAAACACAATCATCCTTGCATTTCACCTCCCTCAATATACAAAATGATCCTTGCCTTTTACCTCCCTCACTATACTTAATAATTCTTGCCTTTCAACTCCTAAGAAAACACTGATCACTGCCTTTCATTTCCCTCAATATACACAATGATCCTTGCCTTTCACCTCTGTCAGTATACACTCTGATCCTTACCTTTCACTTCCCTAAGTGTACACAACGATCTTTGCCTTTCACATCCCTCAGTATACACAATGATCCTTGTTTTTCTCCTTCCTCAGCATAAGAATCGATCCTCACTTTCACTTACCTCAGTATGCACAGTGATGCTTCCCTTTCACCTCCCTTAATATACAAAATGATCCTTGCCTTTCACCTCCCTCACTATAGAAAATGATCTTTACCTTTTACCTCCCTCACTATAAAAAATGATCCTTGTCTTTCACCACCCTCAATATACACAATAATCCTTGTTTATAACCTCACTCATTGTAAAAAAAGATCTTTGCCCTTCACCTCCCTCATAATAAACAGCGATCATTGTCTTTCATATCCCACACTATACTTAATGATGCTTGCCTTTAACTGCCCACTATACATAAAGATCCTTGTGTTTCACCTCCCATACGATACATAATGAGCCTTGCCTTTCACCTCCCTTATTGTTAAAGATGATCCTTACATTTCACCTCCCTCAGTATACACAATGATCCTTGCTTTTCACTTTCCTCACACTACACAACAATCCTTGCCTTTTACCTTTCTCAATATAAATAATAATAATCGCCTTTCATCTCCTCAGTGTACACAGCGATCCGAGCCTTTCACCTCCCTCAGTTTAGACAATGATCCTTGCCTTTCATCTCCCTCAGCATACAGAACGAACCCTACCCTTCACATCCCTCAGTATACACAACGATCCATGCCTTTAACCATCCACGGTGTTATTAATGAATATAGCCTTTCACCTACCTCAGTATACACAATTATCCTTGTATTTCACTTCCCTCAGTATACATAGTGATAGTTGCCTTTTACCTTCCTAATTATACACAATGATACTTGTCATTCACCTCCTTCAATATACGCAAAGATCCTTTCCTTCAACGTACCTCAGGATACACAATAACCCTTACCATTTACGTCCATCAATACACAAAAGGATCTTTGTTTTTCATCTCCCTCTGTAGACACAATGATACTTGACTTTCACCTCATTTAGTCCATAAAATTGTCCTTGCCTTTCACCTCCCTCAATAAACACAACGATCTTTGCCTATTACCTCCCTCAGTATGTATGATAATGCCTTGCCTTTCAACTCCTCAATATATAAAATGATCCTTGCTTTTCGCCTCCCTTAGTATAGAAAATGACCCTTACATTTCACCTCCCTCAGTATACTAAACGATTCTTGCCTTTCACTTCTTTCCTAATACAAAATTGCCCTTACCTTTCATCTACCTCAGTATACACAACGATCCTTGCCTTTTACCTCCCCCAGTATGCATAATAATCCTTGCCTTTCAACTCCTCAGTATATACAACGATCATTGCCTTTCAACTCCTCAGTATATACAACGATCATTGCCTTTCACCTCCCTCAATATCAACAATGATCTTGCCTTTCACCTCCCTCAGTATACACAATGATCTTCCCGTTGCCTCTCTTAGTATACACAACGATTCTTGCTTTTCACCTCTCTAAGGATACATTATGATCCTTGCCTTTCAACTGGGTATACACAAAGATCCTTGCCATTTTATTCCCACTGTATACAAAATAATTCTTGCCTTTCACCTCCCTCAGTATACACAACGATGCTTGACTTTCACCTCTCTCAGTATTCACAACGATCCTGGCCTTTCACCTTCTTCAATACACACAATAATTCTTCACTTTCATATCCTCAGTTTACACAATGATCCTTACGTTTTACCTCCCTTTATATACATCATGATCCTGGCCTTTCAGCTCCCTCAATATACAAAATGATCCTTGCCTTTCACCTCCCTCACTATACACAGTTATCCTTGCCTTTCACCTCCCTCAATATACAAAATAATCCTTGTCTTTTAACTCCCTCACTATACTTAATGATCCTTGCTTTTCAACTCCTCAGCAAACACAAAGATCATTGTCTTTCATTTCCCTCACTATACACAATAATCCTTGCTTTTCACCTCAGTCATTATGCACAATGATCCTTACCTTTCACATCCGTAAGTGTACACAACAATCCTAGCCTATCACCTCCTTCGGTGTACAAAATGATCCTTACCTTTCACCTCCCTAAGTGTACACAACGATCTTTGCCTTTCACATCAATCAGTATGCACAATGATCCTTGCCTTTCTCCTTCCTCAGTATGAGAAACGATCCTCATTTTAACCTACCTCAGTATATACAATGATCCTTCCCTTTCACCTTACTTGGTATACGCAATGATCCTTGCCTTTCATCTCCCTCAGTATAGAAAATGATCCTTGACTTTTACTACCTCACTACACAAAATTATCCTTCTCTTTCATCCCCCTCAATATACACAATAATCCTTATCTTTCACCTCCCTTATCATACACAAAGATCTTTGCTCTTCACCTCCATCATAATAAAGAGCGATCATTGCCTTTCATATACCACAGTATATATAATGATCCTTGCCTTTAACTTCCTACTATACGTAACGATCCGTACCTTTCACCTTCCTTAGGATACATAATGAGCCCTGCATCCCACCTTCCTCAGTATGTAAGATGATTCTTGCATATCACCTCCCTCAGTATACAAAAAGAACCTTACCCTTCATACCTCTAAGTATACACAACGACCCATGCCATTAACCACCTACGGTATGCATAATGAAAATAGCCTTTCACCTACCTCAATATACACAATGATCCTTGTATTTCACTTCCCTCAGTATACACAATGATAGTTGCCTTTTACCTCTCTCAGTATACTAATTATCCTTGTCATTTACCTCCGTCAATGTACGCAACGATCCTTGCCTTTCATCTTCCCCAGTAAACACAACGATTCATGCCTTTCATCTTCCTCAGTACACATGATGAACTTTGCCTTTAACCTACCTCAGTATACACAATAATCATTGCCATTTGAATCCTTCAGTATACAAAAGGATCTTTGCTTGTCATCTCCCTCAGTATACACAAAATTATTTGCCTTTCAGTTCTTTCTGTATACACAATTGTCCTTCCCTTTCACCTTCCTCAGTATACACAACGATCCTGGCCTTTCACCTTCTTCAGTACACACAATAATCCTTGCCTTTCACATCCCTCAGCATACACAATCCTTGTCTTTTACCTCCTTTTATATACACGATGATCTTGCCCTTTCAACTCCCTCAATATACACAATGATCCTTGCCTTTCACCTCACCTACTATACACAATTATCCTTGCCTTTCACCTACCTCAATATAGAAAATGATCCTTGCTTTTTACCTCCCTCACTCTGCTTAATAATCCTTGCCTTTCA
The DNA here is from genome assembly GCA_038088735.1 of Panulirus argus. Classification (NCBI taxonomy): domain Eukaryota; kingdom Metazoa; phylum Arthropoda; class Malacostraca; order Decapoda; family Palinuridae; genus Panulirus; species Panulirus argus. The sequence goes on from JAYMFT010071240.1 coordinate 19,792, forward strand.
ACTCCTCAGCAAACACAATGATCATTGCCTTTCATCTCCCTCTGTACGCAAAATTATCCATGCCTTTCACCTCCCTCATTATACACAATGATCCTTACCTTTCACTTCCCTAAGCGTAAACAACGATCTTTGCCTTTCACATCGTTCAGTATACACAATGATCCTTGCCTTTTTCCTTCCTCAGTATAAAAAACGATCCTCAATTTCACCTACCTCAGTAGACACAATGATCCTTCCCCTTCACCTCCCTTAGTATACACTATGATCCTTCCCTTTCACCTCCATCAGTATAGAAAGTGATCCTTGCCTTTTACCTCCATCGTTATACACAAAGATCTTTGCCCTTCATATCCCTCATAATAAAGAGCTATCATTGCCTTTCATATCCCACAGTATGCATACTGATCCTTGCCTTTCATATCCCACAGTATACATAATGATCCTTGCCTTTCATATCTCACAGTATAAACAATTATCCTTGTCTTTCATATCCCACAGTATACATAATGATCCTAGCTTTTCACATCCCTTAAGATACATAATGAGCCTTGCCTTTTACCTCCCTCAGTATGTAAGATGATACTTGCATTTCACATCCCTCAGCATACACAATGATCCTTGCCTTTCACTTCAGTCAGCATATACAACGACACTTGCATGTTCCCTTACTCAATATACATAATGATAATCGACTATCATCTCTTCAGTGTACACAATGTTCCTTGCCTTTCACCTCCCTCAGTATAGACAATGATCATTGTCGTTCATCTCCCTTAGCATACACAACGAACCTTTCCTTTCACATCCTTCAGTATACACAACAATCCATGCCTTTAACCACCCACAGTATACATAATGACAATAGCCTTTCACCTAACTCAGTATACAAAATGATTCTTGAATTTTATATCCCTCAGAATATACAGTGATAATTGCCTTTTACCTCCCTCATTATACACAATAATCCTTGTCATTCACCTCCCTCAATATACGTAACTATGTTTGCCTTTCACCTGCATCAGTAAACACAACGATCCATGCCTTTCGCCTTCCTCAGTACACATGATGACCTTTGCCTTTAACCTACCACAATATACATATCAATATACATATCAATATACAAAAGGATCTTTGCCTTCCATCTCCCTCAGTATACACAATGACACTTGACTTTCACCTCTTTCAGCATACACAATTGTCCTTGCCTTTCTCCTCCCTCAATATACACAAAGATCCTTGCTTATTACTTCCCTCAGTATATATAAAAATCCTTGCCTTTCAACTCCTCAGTATATATAATAATCCTTGCTTTTCACCTCACTCAGTATAGAAAGTAACCCACGCATTTCACCTCCCTCAGTATAGAAAGTAACCCACGCATTTCACCTCCCTCAGTAAACAAAACGATCCTTGCCTTTCACATCTTTCCTTATACACAATTATCCTTGCAATGCAACTCCCTCAATATACACACGATCCTTGCCTTTTATCACCCCCAGTATGCATAATAATCCTTGCCTTTCAACTCCTCAGTGTACACAACGATCACTGCCTTTCACCTTCCTCAGTATACACAATGATCTTGCCTTTCACCTCCCTCAGTATACACAATAATCTTGCCTTTGCCTCTCTTAGAACACACAACGATCCTTGCCTTTCATCTCCCTCAGTATACATTACGGTTCTTGCCTTTCAACTAAGTATACGCAAAGATCCTTGCCATTTTATTCCCACTGTATACACAATGATTCTTGCCTTTCGCCTCCCTCAGTATACCCAATGATTTTTTACTTTCACCTCCATCAGTATTCACAACGATCCTGGCCTTTCACCTTCTTCATTACACACAATGATCCTTGCCTTTCACATCCCTCAGTATACACAATGACCCTTGCCTTTTATCTCCCTTTATATACACAATGATCCTAGTCTTTCAATTCCCTTAATATACACAATGATCCTTGACTTTCACCTCTCTCAGTATAGAAAATGATTCTTGCATTTTACCTCCCTCACTATTCTTAATAATCCTTGCCTTTCAACTCCTCAGCAAACACAGTGATCATTGCCTTTCATCTCTCTCACTATACACAAAGAACCTTGTCTTTTACCTCCCTCATTAAACACTGATCCTTACTTTTCACATCCATGAGTGTACACAACAATCCTTGCCTTTCACCTCTGTCAGTATACACAATGATCCTTAAGTCTCACCTCCCTAAGTGTACACAACGATCTTTGCCTTTCACATCCCTCAGTATACACAATGATCCTTGCCTTTCTCCTTCCTCAGAATAAGAAACGATCCTCACTTTCACCTGCCTCAGTATACACAAAGATCCTTCCCTTTTACTTCCCTTAGTATACACAATGATCCTTGCCTTTCACCTCGCCTAGTATAGAAAATGATCCTTGCCTTTTACCGCAGTCAATATACAAAATCATACTTGTCTTTCACCCCATCAATATACACAATAATCCTTGTCTTTCACCTCCCTCATCATACACAAAGATTTTTGCCCTTCATCTCCCTCATAATAAACAGCGATCATTGCCTTTCATTTCACACAGTATACATAATGATCTTTGCCTTTAACTTCCTACTATACATAGCGATCCTCACCTTTCACCTCCCTTAGGATACAAAATGAGCCCAGCATTTCACCTTCCTCAGTATGTAAGATGATCCTTGCATTTCACCTCCCTTAGTATACACAAACAACCTTAAGCTTCAGATCTCTCAGTATACACAACGATCCATGCCTTTAACCACACACGCAATAAATAAGGACAATAGCCTTTCACCTACCTCAATATATATAATTATCCTTGTATTTCAATTCCCTCAGTATACACAATGATAGTTCCCTTTTACCTCCCTCAGTATACACAATGATCCTTGTCATTCACCTCCCTCAATATACGCTGCGATCCTTGACTTTCACCTTCCCCAGTAAACACAACGATCAATGCTTTTCACCTTCCTCAGTACACATGATGAACCTTGCCTTTAACCTACCACAGTATACACAATAAACCTTGACATTTATATCCTTCAGTATACAAAAGGATCTTTGTCTTTCATCTCCCTCAGTATACACAATGATATTTGCCTTTCACCTCTTTCAGTATACACAATTGTCCTTGCCTTTCACCTCCCTCAGTATACACAACGATCTTGGCCTTTCACCTTCTTCAGTACACACAATGATCCTTGCCTTTCACATCCCTCAGGATACACAATCCTTGCCTTTTACCTCCCTTTATATACACAATGATCCTGGCAATTCAACTCCCTCAATATACACAATGATCTTTTCCTTTCACCTCCCTCACTATACACAATTATCCTTGCCTTTCCCCTCCCTAAATATGGAGAATGATCCTTGCCTTTTACCTGCCTCACTATAATTAATAATCCTTACCTTTCAACTCCTCAGCAAACACAATGATCATTGCCTTTCATCTTCCTCAGTATACACAGTGATCCTTGCCTTTCACCTCCCTCATTATACACAATGATCCTTAACTTTCAACTCCGTAATTGTACACAACAAACTTTGCCTTTCACCTCCTCCAGTATACACAATGATCCTTGCATTTCGACTCCCTAAATGTAAACAACGACCTCTGACTCACATCGCACAGTATACACAATGATCCTTGCCTTTCTCCTTCCTCTGCATAAAAAAACGATCCTCACATTCACCTGCCTCAGTAAACACAATGATCCTTCCCTTTCACCTCTCTTAGTATACACAATGATCCTTGCCTTTCACTTCCCTCTATATAGAAAATGATCTTTGCCTTTTACCCCACTCATTATACTTAAAGATCTTTGCCCTTCACCTCCCTCAAAATAAACAGCGATCATTGCCTTTCATATCCCACTGTATACATAATGATCCTTGCCTATAACTTCCCACTATACATAACGATCCTTGCCTTTCACCTCCATTAGGGTACATAATGAGCTTTGCCTTTCACCTCCCTCAGTATGTAAGATGATACTTGCATTTCACCTCCCTCATCATACACAATGATCCTTGCTTTTCATCTCCCTCAATACAGAGAATGACCCTTGCATTTCACCTCCATCAGTATGTAAATCGATTCTTGCCTTTCACTTCTTCCCTTATACACAATTGTCCTTGCCCTTCATTTCTCTCAGCATATAGAACGATCCTTGCCTTTTCCCTCCCCAGTATACATAATCCTTAACTTTCAACTCCTCAGTGTACACAATGATCCTTCCCTTTTACCTACCTCAATACACAAAATTGTCCTTGCATTTCATCGCTCTAAGTATATACAACGATCTTTGCCGTTTACCTCACTCATTATACACAGCGACTCTTGCCTTTCTCCTCCCAAAGAATGAATTATGATTCTTGCCTTTCACCTCCCTCAGTATATACAATCATCCTTGTTTTTCACCTCCCTCAGAATACAAAATGATCATTGCCTTTCACTTCCCTTAGAATACACAACCATCAATGCCTGTCACCTTCTTCTGTGTATATAATGATCCTTGCCTTTCACTTCCCTCAACATACTCAATGATTTTCGCCTTTCAACACCCTCAGTATACACAACGACCATTGCCTTTTACCTCCCTCAGTATACGCAATGATCTTGCCTTTCAACTCCTTCAGCATAGACAATGATCTTTCCTTTGACCTCTTTTAGTATACACAACGATCCATGCCTTTCACCTCCTTCAGTATACATTATGATCCTTGCCTTTCAACTAAGTATACAAAAAGATCCTTGCCATTTTCATCCCACTATATTCATAATGATTCTTGCCTTTCACCTTCCTCATTATACAAAACGATCCTTGCCTTTCACATCTTTAAGTATACACAAGTATCCTGGCCTTTCACCTTCTTCAGAACACACATTGATCCTGGCCTTTAAACTCCCTCAGTATACACAATGATCCTTACCTTTCACCTCCCTCACTATACACAATTATCTTTGCCTTTCACCTAACTCAATATACAAAATGATCCTTGCCTTTGACCTCTCTCGCTATACTTAATAATCCTTGCCTTTTAATTTCTCAGCATACAAAATGATCCTGGCTTTTCACCTTCTTCAGTACACACATTGATCCTGGCCTTTCATTTCCCTCAATACACACAATGATCCTTGCCTTTCACCTCCCTCATTATACACAGTGTTCATTACCTTTCAACTCCGTACGTGTACACAGCAATCCTTGCGTTTCACCTCCGCCAGTATACACAAGGATCCTTACCTTTCACTTCCCTAAGTATACACAACGATCTTTGCCTTTCAAATTCCTCAGTATACACAATGACCCTTGCCTTTCTCCTTCCTCAATATAAAGATGATCCTCACTTTCATCTACCTCAGCATACAGAATGATCCTTCCCTTTCACCTTCCTTAATATAGACAATGATCCTTGGATTTCACCTCCCTCAGCATAAAAAATCATCCTTGCATTTTATCTCCTTCACTATACACAATGATCCTTGTTTTTCACCTCCTGCATTATACGCAACGATCCTTGCCTTTAACCTACCTAAGTATACACTATAATCCTTGGCATCTAAATCCCTCAGTATACAAAAGGATTTTTGCCTTTCATCTTCCTCAGTATACACATTGATATTTACCTTTCACATCTTTCATTATACAAATGTCCTTACCTTTCACCTCCCTCAATATACACAACGATCCTTCCCTATTACCTCCCTCAGTATGTATAATAATCCTTGCCTTTCAACTCCTCAGTAATACAATGATCCTTGCTTTTAACCTCCCTCAGTATAGAAAATGACCCTTGCATTTCACCTCCCTCAGTATACACAACGATACTTGCCTCTCACCTCTTTCCTTACACACACTTGTCGTTGCGTTTCACCTCCTTCAGTATACACAACGATCCTTCACTTTTACCTCCCTAGTAAGCGTAATAATCCTTGCCTTTCAACTCCTTAGTACACGCAATGATTCTTACCTTTCACCTCCTTCACTACACAAAATTGTCCTTGCACTTCACTTCCCTCATTATACACAACCATCTTTGCCCTTCACCTCTCTCATTATACACAGCGACCCTTGCCTTTCCCCTCCCACAGAATACTTCATGATTTATGCCTTTCAACTCCCTCAGTATACACAATCATCCTTGCTTTTCATCTCCCTCATCATACACAATGATCCTACCTCAGAAAACACAACCATCAATGCCTGTCACATTCCTCAGTGCATATAATGATCCTTGTCTTTCTCTTCTCGCAATATACACAATGATTTTTGCCTTTTAACACCCTCAGTATACACAACGATCATTGCCTTTCACCTCCCTCATTATACACAAAGATCCTTGCCTTTAACCTCCCTCATAATAAACAGCGAACATTGCCTTCGACATCCCACAATAAGCAAAATAATCCTTGCCTTTAACTTCCAGCTATACGTAACGATCCTTGCCTTTTACCTCTCTTAGGATACATAAAGAGCCTTGCCTTTCACCTCCTTCAGTATAGATAATGATCATTGCCTTTCATCTCCCTCAGTATACACAGCAAACCTTACCTTTCACATCCCTCAATGGAAACAACGATCCATGCCTTTAACTATCCACAGTATACATAATGACAAGAGCCTTTCTCCTACCTCAGTATACACAATGATCCTTGTATTTCATTTCCATCAGTATACACAGTGATAGTTGCCTTTTGCCTCCCTCAGTATACACAATGATCCTTGTCATTCTCCTCCCTCAATATACGCAACGATCAATGCTTTCACCTTCCTCGGTAAACACAACGATTCATGCAAGGCTTTCACCTTCCTCATTACACATGATGATCCTTGCCTTTAACCTACCTCAGTGGACACAATAATCATTGCTATTTAAATCCTTAGAAATACAAAAGGATCTTTGCTTTTCATCTCCCTCAATATACACATTCATACTTCCCTTTCACCTCTTTCAGTATATACGATTGTCCTTACCTTTCACCTCACTCAATATACACAACGATCCTTGCCAATTACCTCCCTCAGTATGTACAATAATCCTTGCCTTTCAGCTCCTCAGTATATACAATGATCCTTGCTTTCGCCTCCCTCAGTATAGAAAATGACCTAGGCATTTCACATCCTTCAATATACAAAACGATCCTCGCCTTTCACCTTTTTCCTTGTCTTTGCCTTTCACCTCCCTCAGAATACACAACCATCAATGCCCATCACATTCCTCAGTGCATATATTGATCCTTGCCTTTCACTTCCCGCACTATACAAAGTGATTTCTGCCTTTCAACACCCTCAGTATACACACCGATTATTGCCTTTCACCTCCCTCATTATACACAAAGAACTTTGCCTTTCACCTCCCTCATAATAAACAGCGATCATTGCCTTTGACATCCCACAATATACATAATAATCCTTGCCTTTAACTTCCCACTATACATAATGATCCTCCTCTTTCTCCTCTCTTGGGGTACACAATGAGCCTTGCCTTTCACCTCCCTCAGTATAGACAATGATCATTGCCTTTCATCTCCCTCATTATACATAAAGAACCTTACCCTTCACATCTCTCAATATACACAACGATCCATGCCTTTAACCACCCACGGTATACATAATGATAATAGCCTTTCTCCTACCTCATTATACACAATGATCCTTGTATTTCCCTTCCCTCAGTATACACAGTGATAGTTGCCTTTTACCTCCCTCAGTATACACAATGAACCATGTCATTCTCCACCCTCAATATACGCAACGATCCTTGCCTTTCACCTTCCTCAGTAAACAAACGAATCATGCCTTTAACCTTCTTCAGTACACATGATGATCCTTGCCTTTAACCTACCTCTATATACACAATAATCATTGTCATTTAAACCCTTAAATATAAAGAAGGGTATACACGATTGTTCTTTCCTTTCACCTCATTCAATATACTCAACGATCCTTGTCAATTACCTCCTTCATTATATATAATGATCCTTGCCTTTCAACTCCTCAGTATATACAATGATCCTTGCTTTTCACCTTCCTCAGTATAGAAAATGACCCTTGCATTTTACCTCCCTCAGTATACAAAAAGATCCTTGCCTTTCACCTCTTTCCTTGCACACACTTGTCTTTGCCTTTCACCTGCCTCAGTATACACAACGAAACTTGCCTTTTACCTCCCCCAGTAAGCATAATAATCATTACATTTCAATTCCTCAATATACGCAATGATCCTTGCGTTTCACGGCCCTCACGACACAAAATAATCCTTGAATTTCATCTTCCTTCTCCCTCATTATACACATCGATCTTTGCCCTTCACCTCTCTCATTATACACAGCGATCCTTGCCTTTCTCCTCTCACAGAATACATTATGATTTTTGCCTTTCACCTCTCTCAGAATACACAATCATCCTTGCTTTTCACCTCCCTCAGCATACACAATGATCCTTGCCTTTCACCTCCCTTAGAATACACAACCATCAATGCCTGTCACATTCCTCTGTGCATATAATGATCCTTGCCTCTCACTTCCTGAAATATACACATTGATTTTTGCCTTTCAGTACCCTCAATACGCCCAACGATCCTTGCCTTTCAAACCCATTTAGTATACATAATGAGCCTTGCTTTTCACCTCCCTCAGTATATAAGATGATACTTGTTTTTCACCTCCCTCAGTATACACAATAATCCTTGCCTTTCACTTCCCTCATCATACACAACAATCCATGCCTTTTACCTTTCTCAGTATACGTAATGATCATCCCCTTTTATCTCTTTAGTGTACACAGCGATCCTTGCCTTTCATCTCCTTCAGCATACACAACCCTTCACATCCCTCAGTATACACAACGATCCATGCCTTTAACCACCCCGTGGTCTCTCTAGTAACCTCGCCGCAGTTGAACACCATCTGTGTAGTACCTCTCCTAATATCTTACTCCTGTCTGAGACTCAGTTGTCTAATGATGTCCTCACTAGTCACTTTTTCATATCTAACTATAATCACCACTCGTGTTTCCGTTTCAAAGGAGGTGTTTGTGCTTATTCCAACGTAAACACACCTGTTGCACGCCTCAAGGACCTTGAATCCCCAAACTTTGATGTTAT
>JAYMFT010071241.1:0-14574 GCA_038088735.1 Panulirus argus
TATATATATATATATATATATATATATATATATATATATATATATGTGTGTGTGTGTGTGTGTGTGTGTGTGTATTTATGAACTGATACTTTGGGTCATCTTGTCTGTTCCTTTTTGGTTGCCCGAAAGCCGTTTCATCTGTGTTTAACATTATTCCCTAAAGATTACGGGTAATGAAGCAAAACAATTTCTGCCTTGAGCCATCTCATTCGTTCTGCTGGTCATTGTCCCTCAAGCGATACTGAGGTTCGGTCGTGAGTAACTTGAGCTATTTTTGTCTCGTCAGTACAGCAAAAAATAAATGTTTTTGTCTCGTCACTTCAACAAAAAAAAATTATGAGGAACATCATGCCGTTATCACCCTTGCGGCTGTGTCAGACTGTAATTACTTAATTGTCATAATTACGCATTTGTATTTTTTTTTATCGTTATACAGTCGTGGAGACTTAGCTGTTGAACTTTCTTTGTGAAGAGATTGTGTTTTTTACTTCTTTACTGTTCGGCGTTTTGTGTTGTGAGATACAGGGAATCGTTTGTGGTTGTGGACCGAATAGGAGCATCATCCGTGTATGTGAGGCAGAAAATAGAGCCATCATGAGGGTCACTAAGGGGAGGGAAACTCCTCAACCACTGTTATGTTGGCTCACTGCGCCGCTCCCTCACTATAAGCTCTCCTAATATTTGAGGTGTGTGTGTGTGTGATTTATAACTGTGTTACGGGGAGAGTTTTATATTCACCTTGCCCCCATCTCTTACCATTGTAGTCTCTTGTCCTTTTATATATACGTGCCGATACCATGTCTTTACTCCTGTATATATATACAGACACACGGGTGTAGTGGTTAGCGTTACTGGTCAGTAGTCAGCGTGTTCCCGACCAGGGTCGGTCGGGCCCGCATGGATTTGAATCCTGGGTGCGGCACTGGGCCCACAGCCAACCTAGCAGTTCACCCTCCCTCGGAGCTGGTCGATGAATCTGTATCTGGCTTAGGCTGGTGTGTGTAATTATAAATTTGCAGGGTAAGGTGAGGTGAGGGAATTTTGCGCTCATTAGGTCTCCAAATCTTGGACTGTCTCTTCCATCATCATACAGCTTTTTAAGCTTCTGTATGCTGTCCATTCATCCATTATTCTCATACTATAAGAGGTCTCCTGTATACATTTCTAAAATGCTGCTTGCTTGATGTCATACCGTTGGGCTCTGATTGTTTTATTCTTGTATCTCGAAAAACTGTTCAGTCTAAATCAAGGTGGTTTAAGAAATTTAAAAAAAAAAGAAAACGTCTTGAGGGTGCTTGGTGCCCATTACTCATTTCAGTTCCATTATTGACAAATTTAGGGACTTTAACTTTTCCATGTAATTATGTGGACCTTTTTTTTTTAACGTTTTGCTTCATTAAATGCTTTTACCAAATATGTGAAGTATATTTTTACTTTAGCTTAATGCAGGATATGAACAGCTTGCCGAATATTTAATTCTTCTTGTCCTTGGCTGCAGTTAGAGTAATTACCAGCAGACAGTTTGTCTCCTTCACCGCTATCTCTTAAAGAGATGGAACGATATCGTCTCCCGAATCTGTCTCACATACAGACTCCTGCAGCTTATTTCCTTCAAGATGACCGCGTTGGATTTTATCAACCATCTTAGAATCAGACCAACTTATGGAGTATATTCAGGTCTCTTTTTTTAGGTTGACGCAGTCATTCTTTTATTCATACTTCCCCCATGACCTTGGCATCAACTGCGAGTTTGTTCTGGCGGGAGCCAATTCCTTCTAGCAAGGCTTTCTCATAGATTATGATGAGCAGTAGTCCCAGGATCGAACCGTGCGCCCCGCCTCGCCCCGCCACTGGTGGTGGCCTCACGCGTTTCGAAGGACCTGTCTGTGTGATCACAGTTTGTGTGTTAAGGGGAGAGAGTCTTACACTCGTGTTGCCCCGTCTCTTAACCTTGTATGTATACACCATGTCTTTGTTCTTATGTATGTACACACACACACACACACACACACACACACACACACACACGCATTCTTAAGTGAGTGGTAACTTTGGGATGATGCATGTTAGAAACATCATACTGAGGTATATACCATGATTAGATTTTGGGCCACATAGTTGCATGCATAGTTTGCATATTTGGAAAACCTATTTTCATGCACGTGCTATAACTCAGAAGTCTTGGATAATGGGATTTTCAGACTTATAACCCATATGTGTTGAGGAAAGAAGAATGTCAAAATTTACAAATTGATTTGCTCATTAGCATATTTTCCTTTTATTTAACTCCTGGCTGGACATCAACAGCGCAACCTTTTTTTTCCCGGCATTTTTTTTGTCTGTCGATTTATTCGCTGAGGAAAGCCGTGAAAATGTCTAGTGTGGGGCCTGTTTGTGGGGAGGGAGCTGTGGTTTTTAGGGCATTACACACGACAGTTTGAGGATGGATGTGAGCGGATGTGGCCTTTCTTCATTGTTTTCCTGGCGCTACCTGACAATCACAGCAAAACTGTGAACAAGGATAAAAGAAAGAATATATATATATATATATATATATATATATATATATATATATATATATGCAGAAACGCCGTTACACCCTCAGGACAATGAAACACAAGAATCCTGAACGTTTTCATGTATTACTTCATAGGTTCAGTTACAAGTCCTCTGAGGATGTGTTAATTTACAAGAAAGCGCTCAGGATTCTCGTGTTTCCTTTACCTAATGGTGTTTCTGCAATTATGAAGTCATGTGTTTGCTGTGATTTTCTTTATATATATATATATATATATATATATATATTCACCACACTGGAAAAAGAAAGTAAGAACAGTACTTTCGTTTATTACATCCTTCACGGTGAAGTTAAGGTTCTGCATATATGTATGTGTGTGTGTGTGTAAAATGGGCGAACAAATCAGTTGTAAAAATCCGAGAAATATATTCATGTGTAGAATGACAAATTCTTCAAATCGAATCGAATTTTTCATCCAAACTTTATGTTGGTTGTATAGTTTTGGACAGCAACCGACCAGGGAAGTGTGACGGTGGAGTGTGGTCGTACACACAAGGTACGACCCATGGGAATGGTTAAGCTTGACTCTAAAGTCACACCATCATAACCCAAGTCTCGTTCCGTCGGACTCGAGGAGAGTCGTACTTGACGAGCTCGAGGGTGACGGACAGCACTTGTTGTTGTGGGCTACGTGCGCGAACTGCATACCGGGCTGTGTTTTGCTTTAATTGCCTGATGTCAGTGTTGTTTGGAGCACAGGCTTGGTGACCCAGCTCAGACCATCGGAGCATGGCTTCCTCAGGGGCTTCGCTCGGTGGGGACCCCAGCCAGTCATTGCCCTCTTTGGTCATGCCTCTCGCTCGACAAGACCCAGTAATTGATTTATATATATAAACTTATCCCCCCCCTCCCGTTCACCCCAGTGTGTCATTGTGGTTTATTGTGTGATGGTTGTGTGTAGTGAAGAGAATAAGGCTGGTACTCATTTACGGTGGCGCCAGTACTGCTATGTGGAACAAGTCCTTGCTTCTAAATCTTTTTTATGTTATGGTCTGTTTCTTAATATATATATATATATATATATATATATATATATATATATATATATATATATATGGCCTCAAACATTATCTGAGTTTCGTATTAATATCTAATCTTTGGATTTATGGATGTGTCATAGTAATTAGGTAAGTTTAAATCTCCCTGATTTGTTAAGATGATGATCCAATAAACTGTAGCTGCCGGTATGCGGATATTGTCCTCATGAGCAAGACCGCACGACCCTTGAACACGTCGTTACGACCCCTGAACACGTCGGTACGACCCTTGAGCACCACGGTACTACCCTTGGTTATGGTGTTCTTGGGTTGCAGTCTGTGCGTAGCTTGTTAAACTGTGTACTCTTTGTATGATCTTGTTCCCAAGCCTTAACAAGGACCCATTTGTCCGTTTGGCTTTTGTTGTTCAGATGTGATTTTGATAATGGTAGGCTGTCTACTGCGCAGCCAGCATGTGTGGGTCGTCTCAGCACGGGATAGGTTACGTGTTGTGCAATCAGCTACGTGTGTGTGTGGGTGTTAGGGTGAGGGAGGCCTTTTATTGTGCAGGTCAGCATGTGTGTGCGTGTGTGGGTCTGTGTTCTGAGATGTAGGTTAATCTGTGTCCGTTGACTAACTGGGACTTACTTGTACGAGTTCGGATCTCTCTCTTCCCTTAGCAAAACCCGAGTAATCCAGTTATTCCCAACATAATCCACCGGGATTACTCTACTGTTAATCATTACCCTAATTGGTTTGTTGTGGTAGGCTTTTGTTCGTCACGTATTCGTACCCTCTTGAGATTATTTTTCGTGAAAAGCCTGACAGTATTAAAATAGATTTAGGTTAAATAATTTTGACAACCTCAAAAGTAAACGCATTTATGTTACATAGTATTTTTTGTGTCTTGCTTTTTCACTGTAGCTTTTGGTTAATCTTTTTTTCGTATTCATGTTGGCGAAACGCCAGCCTTCCGCGTTTGACCTTTCGTTACGGATTTTGGAGCTGCGGTCGCCAGGGAAACGGCGGCGGTTGGTGGTAATTCCCCTTCCCCCTCCTCAACCTCCCAGACCCCCCTGGTGCTGCCGTAAAAGTGGACATTGTTTCCAGCTAGTCTCTTCGTGCTGGACTGTCCGTGGGGGTTGATCCGTACCGACTGTACCAGTGTGCGGTGTTTTGTGTGTGTGTACTGTAGACAAATAAAGTTTTAAGATTAGATTAATTCGTGCACCACACACGACAGTATGACCCAGTCCATCAACAGGATTGTTAAGGTATTGGAATGATTTACTCATTAGAGTAGTTGAAAGCAGTAACATAAAATACGTTTAAGCATTAGCATTATTTGCATGACTGACGTTCATTGCACTTTCTGTTACACGATAAGTTTACAGGTCTTCCTCTTTAAGAGAATAATCTATATCTTTCTACTACTGCTACTTTAATTCATAAGTTTTTGTTCTCTTCCATCATCACAAACAGTCTCGTCAGGACTTTATGGTCTGTTGCTGTTTGAATGCAGTTGTATTTATGAGTATCATACCCAAAGGGTTTTGCCGTCGTGCTCAACAAGGGGTTAGATTTAACGTAATGCCGGAAGTTTAACGTTATATATATAAAAAAAGATTCTTTTATCCTGCAGCAGAAAAAAGAATATTAATTACGTTTATAGATTTTTTATCGTTGTTCTTTGACGGAGGTTCATGGAACTGATAGATACGGAAACACGAGTAACAGCTACAACAACAGTTGTGCTTTATTGGAGTAATGTACGTATTAGTCGAGGTTGGTGATGGAGGCAGTGCACAGTTGTACGGAAAAGTGCAGGAGGAGGGGGATTGTGGTGGGGAAAGGTGAGGCGTCAGGTGGAGTGTTGCCTACAGTTGGTTGTGACCACAAACAAGGGGCTCCCAGAGTCCTTGTCGTGATGGGATACGTCACCAAGGTGCTAGTTAGCGAACTTGTGCGTCACAAGAGGCCAAGTTGACGGCTCGAGTGACTTCTCTCCTGTTGTTGTTTGAGATTAAACCTCTCTACAACTCATGAGGTGCGGGCCCCATGCTCTAGGGCGGCCCGCCTCCGATGATGAGGGACCTAAGCACTGGGCTTAGGGAGTTGGGCTTGTTGTCCCAGCCAGCTACCAAGAAAGCAAGGCTCCCTCTGACTTCCCTGGGTGATGCCCGGGGTATATGAAAGAGGCAGCAGGGTGGTCGGGGGTCACCAAGGCGACGGTCTGGGAGGTGAAGATATTCCCCAAGAAGGGAACAGGAAACGTCCCTGACTGGTGTAACCTACAGTTTATTAGTTGATAGGGTCGAAAGTCACAAGCCCTGACCTCACGCCACTCTGTTGGACTTGAGGGCAGTTAGGCTTTCAGTAGGAGATGGATTGGCCACCACTCTCATTCCCCTGGGAATTAATAGGTCAGGTGAGGCCCCATGCTATGACCTGTCATTACGTAAGGTCACCCCGTCATTTACGTAACACTTCGTGGGGCGGTACTGAGGGGAAACCCAGTGTCGCTTCAGATTATTTTATAATTTGATAATAGTAGTATCTAATCTGATATCGGAACTCTGACTGTAAGAGAACTAGATATTTTCAGTAATGTGGAAGTTATTTATTGTAGAAACGAGATTATAGAAATTTTCAGCAATATGAGAATTGTAGTAGCAATAAGAGAGAAACAAGAGTTGTGATGTGGTTGTTACAACACACACACACACATGAAAACACGGCGATGCAGCGATTCAGCACAACAGGAGCTGTCAAGTTCCCTTGCCCAGCTATTACGTTTTGCTTCACATACTTAGGGGTTAATGGCATTCACTCCACAAACACACACACACTTAACAACGTGGAGCTCACACGGGTTTTTGCTTTCTGAATTCCAACTTTTCCCTGCTGTGAGCACTATGCTTGCCCTGCTTATTTACAAAATCTGGCCTGAGTAAGAATAAAAATCATAGATGGAGCCCCCACAAGTGTAGAACTCTCTCCCCATATTTTACGAATAGTTAATCAATATAATGGAGCCTCAGGACCTCATTCACCAAGGGGTCTCTGGGCTGTAACCCCAGGACCCCCTATTTAAGGGCTCCTACAGCTTCACGGCTGCGCTGCAATCAGTATCAGGGGAAGGATAGACTCCTTTTGAAGCGAGAAGTTCCCTGACGAATCTCCACTCTTATCTCATCAACTGAACATGATGCAACCTCGCTAAAGGTGACCTTAAGTCACGGTGCTGCTTGGGCAAGTAGTCGGAGTCCGGTAACACCCAGATATGTAACTACACGAAATATACGAATAACTCTTATGTTCCTATATTGCTAGAATTTTCACGTAAATCTGAGCAAGGTTTGCCCGAGTAGGAAAAATGTGTGTAAAGATTTAGATGGATGAAGGGAATTGGTGCGTCACTGGGTGTCGTCAGCTGTTGAACAAGTGGCTGTGAATATGTGCTTTGCGGCCATATATATATATATATATATATATATATATATATATATATATATATATATATATATATATATATTATACTGCTATATCGTGAAAGGAAGTTGTTGTGTAATTTAGGTTAGGTTTGGTTTCAGTATGATGGTGGATCAGTTACGGTAGCTTAGGTTTAGTGGTAAGGACAGATCAAATTAGGTGGTTTAGTGAAGAATGTGTCAGGTTTATCGGTTGATTTCATATTAGGTTCGATTATCAGGTTTAGAAAAGGTGTTTAGGTCGAGCGACTAAGCTACGTTACATTAGATTAGGCCATCTCCTTTCATGATATTGCATAATCTTTCCCATTTTCCACTGCAAAGGACTCAGTATAGACAGGAGGAACACTGCTTCTGAACACCTCCTTCCTCCGTCTCGCTAGACGACCAAACCAGACGAGACAGTCGACGGGACCGTTGTCCAGCGTATCCGTTATAAAGCAGTCACTCGCTACCAACTGGATCAAGGTGATAAAAAAAAAATTACTACTGAGCATTTCGCTCTACGTGTTCAGTGTTGTAACTTTTTTTTTTTAAGCACAACGGTGCGAGGAGCCTTGGGCACGACGGCACGACCGACTCCAAATTTTAAGATCGTGTGAGGGTTCTTGTGGTCAAGTCCGTTTTGTAGCCTAGGAGTCGTGTAGCCTAGTCACGTGTTGCCGTACCTGTGGTTTCAGTGGCGCTGAGAACTGAAGAGTTTCCGTTTCGTGATTTCACTGACCATCTTGAAACCGGTTTAAATTGGAGCGAAAATTATTATCAAAAGTCTGATTTTTTTTTTTTTTTTTTTTGAATACCCCATAATGGCGCCAGACAACGTCGACCCGCCTCCTCAGAAAACGCAGGGGTTTCCGCTTCCTTAAACAAACTTTTTCTTAGGATTCTGCCTTTTCCATCCCGTGTCCTTAACTCTTCTGTGTGATTTTGTTTTCACCAAGGACCTGGTTTCGAGGAAGACTCCAAGAAATCCGTGGCTGGGGCCTATGAAACAAAGACTAGCACATCCTATCCCCATGTTACTTGTATGGTGCCCGTTGATAAAGTGGTATGCATTGAATTACGAGTCATGTTGATGTGCCATTATTTATTTTAGTGGCGTTTGATAATAGTTCTCTACATTTCCCTGCTACCGGAAAAAGCGCAGCCTTGGCGTGTAGGATCCGATAAAAACGAATTCTCGATCCTCTGTCAATTAAAACTAAATCGATTGGTAAATGCACACACAAAGGGAAAAGAAAAAAAGACATCGCTTTCCCCTGTGACCAAAAAGTAAGACAAAATGGACGGGGTTGATTAGGATCATTAGCTGTGCTTTGGGGTGAGGAGGAGGGTAGGTCATTCTCTCTACGGGTGAGTGGGTGTTGGGTGGCACCACTTCGGTTTCCCTATGTAAATTAGTGGTGTGTCGCAGGTCAGGGTAATGGCGAGTCTCTCTCTCTCTCTCTCTCTCTCTCTCTCTCTCTCTCTCTCTCTCTCTCTCTCGTAGGTGTTGGGCAGCCACCGAGTTGTCACTAGGGAGACTACCCTACCCGCCTGGGTATCAGGAGGGTTAACGACTGTTACACAGTGAGCCAACACTTCAGTGGCTGTCAAGTTTCACTTGTTTTGGCCCCAAACTACTGTCATTTTTTTCGATGACCCTCACATGGATGCTGGCTCTCAGTCCACGAACATAAAATCTCTCCATCTCGCACAGAACCCTTAACAACACTTGAGCTCACACGGCTCGTTCCTCGTGTGAGCTACTTGATTTTCCTACGGTGAGTTCTACGCGCTAGCCCTTTTGACAAGATCTGGCCGTAAGTACTTGTAAGTAAGTACCCTCCAGATGGGTGGGTACGATGCTGATGAGCGCGACGGTACGATGGCCTGATCTTTGACCTGACCCCATAGGGTAGGTGGTCATACCCAAGGGGTCGTGCCGTCGCGCTCGAGTCGTGCCACCGTCGTTTAAGGCCTTAAGATCGTGCTACCGTCTCAAGGGGTCGTACCGTCATGCTCGAGTCGTGCCATATTACTCAAGGGGTCGTTTTACCGTCCCAAGGGGTCGTGCCATCGTGCTCGAGTCGTGCCACCGTGGCTTAAGGGATCGTGCTACCGTCTCAAGGGGTCGTACCGTCATGCTCGAGTTGTGCCACAGTACTTAAGGGGTCGTGCTACCGTCTCAAGGGGTCTTGCCGTCGTGCTCGAGTCGTGCCACCGTGCTCAAGGGGTCGTGCCGTCGTTGTCGATTCGTGCCACCGTCGCTCAAAGGGGAGATATATTCCCCTCTCCCTGGTATCTGACCCGGGGCACCGCCACGCTCGGGAGACACCGGAAGTTAGGATGTGTTGTGAGGGGGAACTTGGGGGAGGGGCGGGGGTGACAGGGCCTTGGTATTTAGCATTCCGGTGTGAGCAGTCATGCGCGATGAGGCGAGGTCGTGGGGGTGAGGGTAGGGGGAGGGGGAGAGAAAAGCACCTGGTGCCTGCCTGCCTGGCCAGGGTCACGTAGGGGTCACCAAGGTCATGTGGTTGAAGAGAAAGTCGTGTGGAGTCGTTGTAGGTTCACACAGTCGAACTAGGTGTTGACTGACCGCTGTTAGGTCGCTTAGCGTAGTAAGAAAAGAACAAGATGAAGTTGGCATTGTGGTTCCCCTCATAATGAAGACGTCCAGCAGAACGTCCTAGAATTAGGTGGAAAGACACTGGAGGAGATTGTAGCAGACGGTGATTACGAGTAGAGCTATGAGTGAAGAAGATTGGTATGGGAGGCCGGTGATTGACAGACCCGTAAGTCTGTATGGCATCTGGTGAGAAAGAACATATGGGAGTACATGGGTGGTACAGATAACAGGAACCCTGATGCTCCACGACGATGTCATCTGCTGACATTAATCTGTATTGTGGGGGAAGCAGGATATTGAAGCGGAAAGTTAGGGTACGTAACCTTGCACGATCTTGTGAAGAGGGAAGGGGTCAGGTTATCTACCAAGCTGGGCCTTGTGAAGATGGTAGAAGTTAGGTAGGGTTATATTAATTATACCTTGTGAAGTGTAGTTAGGTTGGGTTTGGTAAGGTAGCCCTAGCTACGTATTTTGAAGAGTGAGAGGTTTGGTTCGGTAATCTAGCTCTATCTTTTGACAAATGTAAGGCTAGGATGGTAAAGTAACCTAGCTGTACCTCGTGAAGAAGGATATGGTTAGACAGAAGTACGTTGTGGAGAGGGTAAGGATAGATAAGATAACGTAGGAAGACCTAGTGAAGAAGTTGAGGTTGGGATAAGTAAGTTAAGCTTGTAGTACTCTGTAGAGAGGGTAATATCAGGTAAAGTAAAGTAAGGAAACCAGGCAATGTTTTAAGGAGTTTAAAATTAGGTTTGGCATGGTAACGTTGAAATACTTTGTAAAGAGGGGAAAGTTAGGCTATGTAAGGTAATCTAGGAATACTTTCCGAAGAGGGTAAAGTTAAGGAATGGCTGAGATCACCAAGGCTGCACTCTCTGGAGCACAGACTGGAGAGAGACATCATCATTTATGCCTGGAAAATCCTAAAAAGCATGGTTCCCAACCTACATTCTCATGACAAGCATGGTAGAGTATGTAAAATACTACCTTTGAGACACATAGGTGCCAATGCACGAAGAGACCTTACAAATGCAGGGACCGAGACTCTTCAACACTTTGCCTTCAGTCACCAGAAACGCTATGGAATGCACAGTAAAGTTTAAAGTGTAACAGACCAGCCAGGCTTTGGAGGCTACGGGGGCCTGAGAGCTGCGGCTTTTAATAACTTCAGTTGACTAACGAACCAACCAAGCAGCTTGGGCTTAGCCGAGGCTGTAGGAGCATAAGACCCCCTCAAGATTACACTGGTGATACAGCAGTATCCTGTGAAAATGGTAGGGTTAAGTTAGGTAAGGTAACATATGTATAGTTTGTGGAGAGGGTAAGGTAGCATTTAGTAAGATAACCTAGCTATAGTCTTTGGAGATGGTAAGCTTGGGTTATGTAAGGTGATTTGGTCCCTTTTAGCAGAGGTTAAAGACTTTAGTCAGGTAACGTAGCACTTTATTGCCTTGTTGAATGGTATTGTAGTTGAAACTGTTTTTTGTGAAGATAATTGCTATTTGGACATAATCGGAAAATATAGTTTGTCACCTAATTTCTTGATGAAAGTAGAACTTAAACTTTTCTTACCGAATAATTTGGGAATTACCACTCGCTCTCATCGACAAAAGTTCAACTATTTCCACTGATGCCTGCTTGCTGTACTGGTTCGTCTCTCTCCGCGCGTGTGGGTGAACTGGTAATCACAGTTATCATATAATCTGTGCCCACGTGACCTCTCTCTCTCTCTCTCCTTGTGAACTCTGAGCCTTACACAACAGCGTGTTGGAGACCCACAGTCGCATTTGGCTGGAAGGAAGGTCGTAACGCACAGCCGCCTTGAACCTGTTTAAGCAGTGTTCGGACCCCATACTTGGTCTTGATGAGGTATGGCCCAGGCTCGGTAAAGAATTTATGGAGGGACTGAAATGTACGGTGGCTAAATCTAGTCACTAAATCACTAGATTTAAGGCGGTATATGCCTTTCAAGAATTAGCTGTGGAGATAGTGTAGTGGGTGAACCTGTTCAGTAAATCGCTAGATAAAGGGAGGCACTTTGGCTGCTGCGAATGTTGAATAAATCGCTGGATTAAGGTGATATAGTCTTTAAAGACTCTTGGTAGGAACTTTGTTACACATTGGCTAAATGTATTCAATAAATTGCAAAATCAAGATAATGAATATGCCCTCTAATATCATGCCAATATTTTGTAAGTAGAATAGCATAGCTTTTCTGAAATGAATACCAGACGGAAGGTGTAGCATAAATGGACAAAATCCGCTTAGGGTCATTCGTTTCAAGTATTGTTCTTTAGGGTACCTCTCTCAGACCTGTGGTAGATAAGAAGTAATGTAAGAGAGCTTTGCAGACAATACTTTGATTAGATAAAACGGTAATTTCAGAGGAATATTTAGCACAGCGGAAAGACATGAAACATGCTATCAGATCAGACGAATAAGAGGCATATATACATTTCACTTTAATGAGTTTAAAGCACTGAGCATGGAAAGTATAGGTGGTAATATAAACACCAGATATAGGAATGATTTGAGGGCAACAATTGAATCATTGTTCTGGACAAAGCCATTTCAGCAATTACGCACGTTATCATATCTACCTTAGTGACGCTTCAGTGAGATAGTGCGGCCTCACTTCCTTAGGGAAGCCTCATTTGAATTCTGCGGTTCATTCGTCCGCCGAATTCTGTGGAAACTATACAGAAAAAGATTCTACAGAGAACAGCATAATTGTTGCAGAATGTTAGAAATTGATTTTACGGTTGGAAACTAAAGAAACTGATTTTTTCACTCTTTTAAAAGGCTAAGATTATATTCTGTAGTTGTGTACGAAGGAAACAATCAAAGATATTTATACTTTCTCTTGCGTGAGTTGTTAAAATCGAGAATTTTAAGATAAGACTCGAAACAGTGGCTTTAGATTAGACGGATTATATATAAAAAGGAGAGAGATCGGCATTGGTTTTCTAAAGATGGTTGTCTCTGAGTGGAATAGGTTATCAGAAATATATCTTAAGCGCAGATACGCTGGGAAACTCTGAATACATAGATTAGATTGCCACTTGACTGAACTTTGGATTGGCGTGATGAGATACCTCGTGATGAGGCCTAATCCAGTCTTCCCTCTCGTGTGTTCTTAAACGATGGCAACAAGTTACACGTCTTGGCAACACGAGCCAAGAACAACGATGGGAACCACACTTGTATTACTTGGAGTTCTGGCCTATACAGTAACCAACCTGACGTGACTCGTAGCCTGCATTAACTTGGATGTCGTTAGCCATCTCGTTCAACTTGGGCCGTACCGTTTCGTTCAACGGTCGTACCGTCGTGCTTAAGGGTCATATAATCATGCTTAAGGGCTGTACATTCTTGCTCAGCAGGGCCTTGCCGTCGTGCTCAAGGCTGCTGTACCGTCGTGCTCAAGGCTGCTGTACCGTCCTGCTCAAGGCTGCTGTACCGTCCTGCTCAAGGCTACCGTACCATCCTGCTCAAGGCTGCCGTACCGTCCTGCTCAGGCCATTAAGGTAACGCGGCTCTCTACATATACCCCAGTAAATTCATGTTTATTCCCCGTCGTTTACAAAACTTTGATCATTTGGAACGATTCCAACAAAAGATTTCCGTGTCGGTTTCAACCTTGCTGAATTCGACTATACGGTTTCCAGGCAATGTGATAACAACAGTATAATTCTGAAACCCCCAAAAATATACCGGTTTATATGCTCCCCCACAGACCACTACTGACGATGGCGCGCTCGACCTTCAAAGTTTTCGCTGCGCTCGTAAAGGAAACAAAAGTTTGGAGAGTTAGTAGTCTTCCCATTGGGATGAAAAAAAAAAAAAGCATCCAAGAGCCCGCACGAAGAAACTGAAAAGTGGGTTAATGTTATGAGCGTCGTCATTTGGCCCGGGAAAAGTTCTGGGATTAGTTTATAATGATTCTGATTCTGTTTATGGAGGGTTATTTGTCTCGTGCAGTCGTTTGCAGCCTAGGTTGTACCCTAATGGGTTTGGTTAACATTACGGGGGGCCGGCATAGAGACGAGAATGCGGACGCTCAGGAAATTTCATTGTACTGTATCCACAATTACATATATAAAAATGCATTTGATTAGTATCAATTGTTTCCGGGACACCTAAGTCTTTATCAGCTCTCCGTCCATTGACCCCAGTGCAACAGAAGACTTGACAGATCGTTGGCTATACATGTTGGTTGTTTCTGTTGCGCTGTACAATAAAATTGTCGTGGAATGAATTTTATATTTCAGTGTTTTTTTTTTTATAAAAAACTGAAATTTTACGTGAGCGTACGATTTTACTTAGGAAAATCATTTACTGAGGGAATAATTAACCGTGTGTTTTAGAAATGTTATGGAGCCATATACAGTTACACAGTGCTAATGCACAGCCCTATTTTGTTCACATGAAATTATTTTACTTTCATTACACCCCTTTTTTCGTCCTATTCCTGTTCAGTGCAAGTACCTTTTTTTTTTTTTTTTGAGGGGGAGAAGGTTAAAAGTTGATAGCTCAGTTAAGGGGAATTTTATATTGGTTTTCAACAAAAAAGCATTCTTGTACTTTTTTGTTATTTTTAAGAGCAAGGGGCATCAGCCATAATTGTCATTTGGAAGGGGAGTGCTAGGCTGGTAAGAAGATAATGCTTAGGTTTAACACTAGAACATGTTAAGGTTTTATTATTGGTTTACTCTGATATCAGGATTAATTTTCAAGTCGAACAGGAAGGTTTTGGGGTTGATATTTTTGCGTTTCAGTGAAAGTTAAATGCATTGTGATTGTAATTTTGAAAAGATCTTTCATTTTATATTATCTATTTTCGTGACTCGTGTGTGTGTATATATATATATATATATATATATATATATATATATATATATATATATATATATATATATA
>JAYMFT010071252.1:0-14574 GCA_038088735.1 Panulirus argus
AGAACGTCAGGGGGAAGTGAGCGAAGAGGGCCCAGCCATCCTGAGGGCTGGGGTACCGTGGTCGCCTCAGAACGAATCTTTTGAAGTATTCTCGGACTTTGTCTACAGTGCCGGGGCTGGGGAATCTGCGAACCATTTTTACCATTAGATTTCTGTTCTGAGTGTAATTTGATTTTTAGTTTCTTTATTAACCTCTAATATCCAAGATGTGAGCAGAATGTCGTCAAGATGAAAACTTAAGACGGAAGCAAAACGAAAGAATATCCACGAGTCGAGCTAATGAACAGACCTCGTGAGTGCGTATGTGAAATCCGTAGTGGAGTTACATGGCCACTGTATTACTGTAAAACGCTGTAGTGAAAGGGGGGGGGGGACCTACGGAGTTCCTTCTCATGGTCAAGAGTAGTGAGGATATCACACATGTCAAATCCGATCATAATATTAAAAGGCCGTAGTGAAGGGGTAGAGAGTTACCCCCTGTGCTCCTGTTGTGAACAGTAGTAGTGAGGGTATTAGAATGACGCAGTGAAGGGGGTATACAGTTCCCCCTGTACTCATGTTGTCGACAGTAGTGAAGATGGCACATATCTCAAATCCGATTATGAAGGAACAGAGCGAGGAACCAAGTGAGGTATTTACCCTCTAAGAGTCATCAGGAGGGAGACTTTGAGAAATTATAGGCAGGGAGACACAGAAATTATCAGGAAGGTGAGGGGTTATCTAGAGGGAGACTAGTACAAGTTGTCACAAGGGAGACAAAAATTATCTAGAGACATAGAAATTATCTAGAAAGATTTTTAAAGAAAGTTTCATAGAAGATATCTATATAGAGTCTTATAGAAATTATCTAAAGAGAGAGAAAGAGAGAGAGTCATGGAAATTATCCAGAGAGAGTGTTATAGAAATTATCTACAGAAAGTCTTAAAGAAATTATATAGAGATAATCGTATAGAACACATCTATGAAGGGTCATATAGAAATTGTTTACGAGGGAGTCTCACTGAAATACATGGGAAAGATTTATGACTGAAACACCCGGAGGGTTGGAAGAAGGGCGTATAGTTGGTGAGAAAAAAGAGGGGATTCCAGTAACAACACGATCCAGTTAACAGCCTGCTGGTTCTGTCTGTCTTGGGGTAGGAAGGCAAGAAGATGCTAAGGTACAGAGAGAGTGTTGGGGAAGAAGAGAAGGGTGGAAACCTCCACATAACAACGTCCTCGAGTGAACCAAGTGAACTAAAAGGGACAAAGATTTTATCTTTTTATGAGAAGTTCGCGAAGTCAAGGGGATTGAGGGGAGACGTCGTCAAAATTTGCCCCATCTATGCAAACGATGAATTATTTACTGCCTTCTCCTCTGCAGCCACCACTTGTCACTGACATCATCCAGGGGATGATTGCCTGAAGCCCGATGTCACTGACGTCATTGCACCACGCGAATTCGATTCGGGGGGAAATAGGATCGTACCGTACAGCGAGAGAGGAGAGGGGAGGAATGTTGTTGGAGACGAACAGGTGAGCCTCCAATAACAGCCTAGGTCAGACGCAGACAAACACAACGTGTACGCAACACAAGACAGACGAATGATGATGATTCCCCTTGAAAAATCCCTCCAAAACATCTCGAAACTGAACTGAACTGAACCCCCTCCTGGGCTCTCTTAGAGCACGGTACCTCATGAATGTGGACGGACGGACGGACGGATTGCGTCCTAATTAAGAGACTCAGTTAACTGGCCTCGTTTCTCTAAGGCATTCTAGACGGTGCCCGCGGGGGACATCGGGTTATAACAAGAAAACCTGAAACTGCACCGAGCCCTGAGGATGTTACCCCAACCTTACGCCAGGAAGAAAGTATTGAGCTCACCCGAGCGTCTACCTTCGCGTATGGGGGAAGTGGGGGGGGGGGTTAGCCATATCTGTCAATTCAAGGCTTACGGCGCCGAATATTCGATGACACTCGAGAGTTCAGCGAGAGAGAGAGAGAGAGAGACACACACACACATTCTCTCTCTCTCCCCCAGCAAGATTAACGACCCCACCGGCTCCCGTCAACCCGGCCACCGCGTTCCATCCCTCCACGTCAACGGGTGACAACGCGATGCCATTTCGCCACAAGATCCCGACCCGACCTGAGCCAGAGGGCTAATTATCGTCGAGGACTCTGACATCATTACGGACGAAGACCCTGGCCACTCTGCGGTGAATACGACACGCAGAAATGGAGTGAAATGAAGACAATATACTCTGTGGGACTCAGCCATTTGCGGGGGGGGGACACTCTCCACACCCCTCCTTTCAGTTTCACAGTCGTCCCTCCTTCAGCTGCTCACAGCCCCCCCCCCATCCCCATTACCCATGGCCGTGGGAGGAGAGGAGGTTGGGACTCGCCACAACACCCATGCCGAACAATGGTGTGATCCCAGCTGGAGCGGCCATGACACGCATGGCAGTCACCGTCCTCTCATGACACCACAACGGGCGCACCTGCCTTTTGGGGGGCCCACAGCTGGGGCGCAGCGACTGCCCCAAAACACACGGAACGACGAACCTGTAGGTGTGGGGCGGCGGTGGGGCACTTCAGAAAAATTTAGAGACTCCGAAGTCCTCGTATCTACAGACGTGGAGGGAGCGACACTGCAGAAATGCATGTGAGGCAGTCGGGCACGCGGCACAGAGCAGCAGAGGAGAGGAGAGTTCAGCAGCAATCCACGTACGTCACTTGACACGAGGCGATCACACCTTCCCTCCCTCCCTCCTTCCCTCAGGGAAGATTTTGTAGACGCCAGACACCACCGTATAGCGTATTGCCCCAACACACACGCACACACACCCACCCACACATCTGCAGTAGCGTACAAAAGCGCAGCGGACGGTGATAAGAAGATCAACGCCCTGCCGTAGCAGTGCAAAGACACTGAAGCGTCCTGGCGAGGAGTCCGACGATCACAAGCGTACACCAGAGGTAACAACGGTCATTTGAGAGAACAAATCAAAGATGAGAAGAGAGATAGATACCGACAGGGGCGTATGGCTCAGTTTTGATCTTGAGATTTCTGTTTGTCTAAATGTACACCAACGGCGTGTTTCAGTGACAGTTGGAGCGTTCTCTCACCACAGCTGTTTATCACCAACACAGCAGAAATCCCTTCTCCAGAGGTAAACCATGAGCATGAATGACTGACTCCTTTTTTTTTTTATTTTATTTTACAGTTGACAGAGCAACTCGCTCGCTAATCGTACTCACCTTGTCCGATTGCAGACATCCAGACTCAACGGCTGTAAAAGATATTTTGAAAATAACAACAGACATTAACATATAGGGACGGTGACAGAGGAAAGCCGTCGTATACAAGACCAGAACAGATTCTGGCGCGCCTTCCTGAAGAGGCAGAACCTGCATATGTGATGAAGGCTGTGTTCTTTCCCGTGTTAAATCACTTCCCAGTTTCCACTCCGCACGTTGCCTCCACACCGGACCACACCACACCACTTGGAGAGAAAATTGCATAAGTGTGTTAAGGTTTTTATGCGTGAGAAAGAGAGAGAGAGAGATTAGGTATATGAGAGTGCGTACCCACGAGTTTTTTTTTTTTCTATTGGGCTGGATCTAGCAACGTAGCGCTCACCGCAGTTATGAATAAGAGAGAGAGAGAGAGACCCGTCCTCCATAACAACATCAGCATAAATGTCCCGCCTCCTCCCTCCGGCCTCTCACCAAATACACCAGAGAGAGAGAGAGAGAGAGAGAGAGAGAGAGAGAGAAGAAAAAAGGAGGAATCCATTGGCTTCTTGAGTCGGGGAGCCACGTGTGGGCCAGCCGACCAACCCGCCAGGGAACCGTAAGACCCGAAATCCCATTGGCCGCCCCTTTGACTCCGGCTCTTAGAGACCGTGACGCATTGAGGCCAAGAACCCAGCTGATCGCCTAAACAGCTGATCGCCGAATCAGCTGATGGTATTCACAGCTGACTTGACACTAACAAAGCACCCCAGTCAAGCTATTGAAGGGGGCTTCTCCCGGGTGCTATATTTGACCGAGCCATTTGCCTGGATGTGACAGCCTCAAAGGGAACTATTTGTTCGCCAGTTTGGCACGCACAAAGCACATGTTCTAACGACCGTAATCACCAATTTAGCAAGCCTCCCACCCTGCCCCACCCGTGGCCAAGTGGGGGGGGGGGAACACTCAAGACGATGCAAACGACCCAGAAAAAAGAAAAAAAAAAACATTTGATTTAAGGGGAAGCGACAGGTTCTATTCTACAGGTGGATGACCTACGAGAGTGGTGACGCTATACGATACCTGCAATGCCGCTACAAGAGCAAGGACTTCGCAGCAGAAAGAGCAGGTTCCGACTCAAAGAACATAAGCACCACACTTGCTGTAGTTCTACAGAAAGTACACCCCCTCCCTTTATTGCAGGAACTTGTGATATTTCTACGAGTCTCTTCGCGCCTCTGCAAGGATCATGACGCTGCTGCAAGAGCGACGACATTATTACAAGTGCTACTACAAGAGTAGCAACACCACTACAAGACCAACGACACCACTACAAGAGCAGCAACACCACTACATGAACCACAGTATCACTAAAAGACCCACGGCATTACTACAAGAGCAGCGACACCACTACAAGTGCCGTGAGATCACTACAAGAACAACGAAACCACTACAAGACCCACGACACTACTGTAAGAGCAGCGACCCTACCACGAAAACTACGATACTACTGCAGGCGCCATGATATTCCTACGAGAGCTGCGACGCGACATTCAAGAGCTTACAGCACTACTCCAAAACTTACGATAGGAATACAGTAACCTAAGTATCATGACAACTCGAGGAAAAAAAAAATAGCTACGATACTACTACAGGAGACGGCGCAACACTCTTACAAGACTCGCAAGATTGCTACAAGAGAAGCAACACTGTTCACAAGAGATGCAACGCTGCTACAAGTGTCACAGCATTACTACAAGAGTCACGAGGCTGTTTAGATTAGCAACATTGTTTCAGGCGCCGCAACACTGTTACAAGGATTGTAACACTACGACAAAATTCATGACACTGTTGCAAGAGTAGTAATAATGTTACAAGATACATGAGTTGCAATACTGCCACAAGAACCAGGGCATTGTTACAAGCGTCGCAGCGCTGTTGTAAGGTTCACGACGTCTCTACAAGAGCACAACTACAAATAATTTGTTACAGCCACAGGAGCTGTAACATTGGTTCAGGTTTCGCTTCATTTGGTACGATAGATACAATGTTACTACGAGAGAAATAACAACAACACTGCACGAACTACAACAGCAACTACGGGAACTACAACTCTGCGACAGAAACTACAACAACCCTGTCACAAGACCTGCTGCATTACTGCAGGAATCGCATAATTTCTGCAGGAACCAGTAAATATATAGATAGATTGATAGATAGGGGCTTTATTAAGCCATTCCAAAAATTACATTGCAGGAAAGCAGTCATATTTCATTAGCACAACTGTATCGTTATATATATATATATATATATATATATATATATATATATATATGGGTCCTCAGTTACCGTGTTCCCTTTCTTACGTAGAATATTTGTGGAAGTTAATCATCAGTTTGTCATCTGATGAATTTATTGTTCTAATAGCATTTCTGTAATTCCTGTCGATTAACAACACTTTGTCAATTTTCTTTGCTGAATTCCACCAAACGATGACGTTCCAAGTGACTGTAATCTCTAAAGGATAAACATGAATCCTATACAAGTCACAGAACCAAATGTAGGGGGTCAGCAGATGATGCTATACTAGTGTCTTACAATTTCAAAATGTCCCCACAAGACTTCTAAAACTATAACGATTACATAGGAAAGACGACCATCTACGAGTACACTACCATTTAGTTTTTTTTTCCTTCCTTCTCCAGCTGACGTAACAGACTGACGGCGAGATCAACAAAGGAACCTAAGATGTAAATGTTTTTGAATCCTGGCCATTACTGTCTGACTCCTCTGTTCATGTGTCAGTCACTCGCTTGCCTCGCTGAGGGTCGAGTAAATAGTCAAGACTATGTCTGCACGTGTTTATGCCTAATCATTTAAATTATAAAATTCAATTGCATTTTTATATTAGATTTTTTATATTTAAATGTTTTTTTATATTTATATTGATGTATTGTTTGATATACAAATATTTATTTATTCCTTTGTAAGTCCTCTGTGGCTGCCACGGGGATATGAAGAAAATGGATATGTGTCGTAGGGGAGCCTAAGGAAAATGGATGAGTCGGAAAAGCAAGGGAAAGAGGAAAAGACAGAATTAGAAATCGTAGGTACTGGAAGGCAAAGAGAGATAAGAACGTGATTATAATTAGAGAGAGAGAGGGTATATGCCTGACTGCTTATTACGGAGCAACTGTGGCGAGATTTTGCCGCAGGAAAATTTAAAATGAAAGAACAAAGAATGTTGTCAAGTGTTACGGGCGACATGATAGTGTGTATGTTTGTGTACTGAATGCTAGCATACAACCTGTATAAGAGGCAGAAAAAGTGTATGACAGCAACCTAGGGCAGGGAGGGGAACTTGACAGCATGTATGGTGCTTCCTCATCGCGTTGCTGTCTCTAATCTGGTCGTTACTCAGGACGGTATAGTACCTCCTTGGTCGGACTGGTTTACATTCTAGCTGTGATTACTGTTTGTTATTACTGTTTATTATTACTCTTTGTGATACTTTTTTTGCTTATTACGGGACTTTTACACTCGTGTTGCCCCGTCTTTTATAACCATGTACGGTATATGTCTACCAAGTCGTTACTTCTGTGTGTACACGCACACACACACACACAAACCTGCCTAAACCAGGTACCCATTTATCGACCAGCCCCGAGAGGGGTGGAAGAGGATGAACACCTGGGTTGGGTGTCCAGGATTCGAACCCACTCGGGTCCATGTTGATTCATGGTCAGTGGCATTAACCACTACTACACGGAGTCCCGCGCTTACGTGTGGCAAAAGGACGAGAATAATCACCACCCTTGCCCACGCCACCATCTAATTATGATTAACCTCAAGCACAAGTATCTGTGGTTCGAGTGTGTTTACTGTATCTCTGGATCCTAGTGATTAACCTCAAGCACAAGTATCTGTGGTTCGAGTGTATTTACTGTATCTCTGGATCCTAGTAATTCTAGTATATGTGTATCTGGGTCCAAGATACGTATTGTTATCACACATAATTTTGGATGCAAAGCTTTGAGTGCCACACGAAAATAGCCTTCTTCAGAAAGCTTTGACTGCCACACTAAGACAGTATCTCTCAACATAATTTTGACTGCCACACCAAGATAGTTTCCCCTTCAAACTCTTGATTATAACACTATGATAGTTTCCCGCTTCAAAGCTCAGAGTGCCACACGAAGATAGTCCCCCCTTCAAACCTTCGGTTAACAAACCAAGATAGTCTCCCCTGCAAACCTTCGACCACCGCACCAACATAGTCTCCCCTCTAAAACTTTGACTACCACGTCAAGATTAGATACATTGTCTCCCCTACACGACACTGAATACCACACCAAGATAATCGTCCCTATAAAGCTTTGACTACCACACCAAGATGAATTGTATCCCCAGTAAAACATTGGATACCACGCGAAGACAGTGAATGTTGACATGCTTGTGGTTGTTGTAGGGTCATTGCGATTAATGTGGTGAGGGTGGGGGATGTGGTGGTGGTGGTGGACGTCATTGTGGCAGTTTGTGGTAGAGACGGGGCGTTGTGGTTGTGACTGCTGTATAGCAAGAGCAGCGACAATGAGAAACATTAGGGGCAGCACCAGTAACAAAATCAAGTAGCAAGAATAACACCAACCGCAGGTAACTACAACGAAAATCTAAGCAGCAGTAAATGTAGAAAGTAACTACAACAACAACAACAACATTACGCCATCTACAACCCAGGAGACGACCACATGTCCGTAGTGAGCAGTCGCGAGAGGACAGGTTACTGTATCAAGACTTCAGCAGGTTACGATCACAACCTCCTCACAACCTACGACACGACACAACTTACTGACGGGTACATACGGCTCTGTCCATAGACAGCAGAGAGCAAAAGGCTGTCTTATGGACGCTAGAGGTTGTCTACATAGCCCGGTAGCAACCCTCTGGCTGTCTTATCTATATACATTTCATTCCCATCCAGCAGCCCCTTGTTTTGGTTGTCGGCCATCAATCCGTTCCCATCCACCAGGCGTTGTTTATCTGCTCGAAACCCAGGACGACTGTGTCCCCGAACGTGCCAACAAAGAGCAACACCAGCAACTTTTTTTTTTATATTCTTATTTTATTATCTACTTTTTTGAAATCCCTGACGGTGATATCTGACGGTGATATATATATATATATATATATATATATATATATATATATATATATATATACATATATATATATATATATATATCTATGGAAGTAAAAGAATAATGACTTATTTTAGCATAGACTCCAGGTCGAGTTTCCAATCAACTCCGATAACGAGGCAAGGTGATTGGGCGCTCGTTCTAATCCGCGGAACGGATTAATCAATTTATATTTCTCTTCTCTTTTTTTTTTATCTCCCAACCATCAAAACGCTTGCCGGACTGAACCGGATTTAGACTAATCTCCCCATCATCAAAATATGACACTATACCCGGGTCTCAGTTTAGATTAAGGAGATTGGTAGGGGACAAAAAAAAAAGGGGGTGGGGAAGGGTGGTTTACAAAGTAGTTTTCGTGGGACCGGACGAGAGATTGAGTTTCATAATAAGGGAATCGTGGCCCACAACAGACGACTAAAAGGGGGATAGCGGAACGTAGAGGGTGTGTTGGGAATCACTGACGCTCCCGAGGGCCGTCAGGTCTCGTTGTGTTTTAAGGGCTTTGCCCTCCCCGTTCCTCTCAGGGGTCGTATATCCGTCGTGGTGATCAAGAGGGCCGTACCTCCGTCCTCAACCACGACTGCAAACGACCCGTACAGAGAGAGAGAGAGAGAGAGAAGGTTTTGCACCCTCGAGAGAATCAGGAGTCGAACTTTCGTCCTTCGTCAGGATGTAAGACAAAACGACTCTCCAGCCAGCGTCTCTCTCTCTCTCTCTCTCTCTCTCTCTCTCTCTCTCTCTCTCTGAGGCTGGAAGTTACACACCCAATTGCCCACGGTTAAGGCAACCATTTAGAAGCCATTAAAGAAACGTTTATGGCCTGTATAGACACTCTTTGCTGTTCATCGAGTTAGAACCTCTCATAGTTATTAGGAACCTGACTATATCATATATACACCACACACGGAGTGCTGAACTTGGCGCATTTGCGTCTCCTTGAGCACGACGGTACGACGGTACTGTCGTGTTGCTCCTTCAAGGATTCGTACCGTTGTGCTGAAGGGGTCGGCGCCGTCGTGCTCAAGGATCGTACCGTCACGCTCAATTACCGTACCGTCATCTTCTTGTAACTAAAGAAAAGAGAAAATAGAAGCTGGCATCTCTGGACACCTCCGTTGCAACAAACCATCACATGCATTCGGTGATAAGAATCCAATGGGGGAGTTGCTAAATCATCCCCTATTTAACCAGCTGAATAGATTACTTTCGCCTGCATTCTAAGCTCCCGGTGAGGCCGCAGGCTGAAGTCGCCCTTACGTCCCTCTGGCAATAAGGGCGTGGACGCCAGGCGATCGCCCGGCCGGCGGACATATTGATAAACGACCCTGAAGAACGCATTCCCACTTCGGTTTGAAGTCGAGCCATTACTCAGTGCTTTCTTTGTCCTGTCACTACGGCCGAAGATGGGAGCTTAATCATCGAGACTACCCCCATTAATTGTCTCGGTGGCAGAGCACTGTCATGCGACCTAGGGGCCGACGTCCAGAAGGTCGAGAAGCTCGTAGAGAGCGCGTGAGACTT
Organism: Panulirus argus; assembly: GCA_038088735.1. Lineage (NCBI taxonomy): Eukaryota > Metazoa > Arthropoda > Malacostraca > Decapoda > Palinuridae > Panulirus > Panulirus argus. The sequence continues at coordinate 9,943 of JAYMFT010071252.1, forward strand.
CCATTCCAAGTTGTGCGACGCGCTCCGGCAAGGCCCTGTGCTTCCCCCTAAACCTCCGGCTGCCCATCACAGGGGGAATTTTGTCCCGAGATTTGCATTAAAAGCTTTGGGAATAGTTTGTAAACAAGCGTCAATCTCAACAGGGCAACAGTCATGGCCTCTCCTCAGCAGGTGCACGGAGATTAACCTTATATTTCCTTTCCTTATCAACGGGGTTTAGATTTGATATATTCGAAATTCATTTCCTAGGTTAGGCTAGGTTCATTAGATTATGACGTATAGCATCAATTGCCAAAAAACCTGTGGTGAAGAAACTGTAGAATATAATGATATAAAGTACGAGATTTTTTTCTTTAAAGTTGCATGAGGCGTTATCAAAATTGTGCCCTTGAATTTGAATTTCACCAATTAATTTTATATAGAATATCCTGAAATGCAAACTAATCCAACCACATCAATCAGTTTGATTATGCTGGACTAGATTTATATGAATTGCATTGAATTGACACCATATACTGATCATTCTTGAATAATCTCTTGAGATCCTTTGAGAAGAAAGATAACATGTATGTTTTGTATATAGACAATTAAATTAGGATCATCATTACTTGCATTTTGATTAAAAGAACAACTTATAGTATTTTTACAGTTGTGAAAATGATAGTTTGTGTGTGTTAGAAAGAAAAGAACCAGACATCTTTCCTGCTATTTTTCCCTTTCCAGCTGCTCAAGTTGAACACCAACGGGGTGATGTCTGCTCCATGCTCTCTTATACCATGTTTGATGGAATGAACATTAACACCATGATTTAAAATTTTGCTTTTAAGCCTGTTTTTGTTATATTTTTTATATATATATATATATCAGGGGATACTGATGTATGCTACTTACCTGGGAGTGATTAAGTTATGTTTGAGAAATGTAACTCCCATATATATATATATATATATATATATATATATATATATATATATATATATATATATGGGGCCTGGGTTTGGATAAGGAGCTGTGGTTTCAGTGCATTACACTTCGACAGCTGTAGATGTGAGAAGTAAGGAAGGGAGTTTGGTGAAAGGAAGATGAAAAGAGTGTTTTGAAGACTTGATTAATGTGGGAGAAGGTTTTATGCATGGATATGGAGAATTGGGGGAAAAGGATACTAATGCAGGGACTAATATCAAGAAGGGATGTAAAAAATGTGATAATGAATTTGAAGGTAGGAAAGACACCTGAAGTGGATGAAATTACAGCTGTGTTGAAGTATGGAGGAGAAAGTGTGATAGAGTGGATACATTTGATATGTGAATTAGTACTGAAGAATAAGATTGTGCCTGAGGATTAAGTGAAAGCTAGTATTGTTCCTTTATTTCCCCCCAAAAAAGATGCTAATAATGTATGTAACAATTATAGGGGAATAAGGCTGTTAAGTATACCAGAAATATTGTATGTAAGACTGTTAATTTGCAGAGTGATGAAAGTGAAGAATGCAGAATAAGTGAGGGGCAAGGTGACAAAATTAATCGTGATTGTTGGAAAATCATCTGTCTGTGTTTCATGAAGTCTTAGTCTTTCCATAACATTAGTGATGTTGGCTATACATATCCCTTAAATGTATTTTTATTGAAAATCTGTTCAAATATATGAGTGGTGAGATCATTACTGAGTTAGAATAAAGAGGTGGAGAGAGGAAAACAAACTGGAGATTTCATGTCTTACTTTGCTGATGAATATAATTCCTGCACATCAGTCTTCAGTAATAAGGAACACAGCTTCCTACATTTTGTTGCCATATGAGATCATATGGCAAACATTTTACGGTTGGAATGGTGCTTCCATAAGGTACAGTTCTCCATGGCAAATTTATTGTAAAGAATGTAGTGAAAACAAATGATGGTGACAGTATGACCTGTAATGTCTTGGATAAACCCCTCTTGCCACATCCTTCATCTGGCTTGATCCAGAGCGTCACTGTCAGCGCTTTGCATTGAATATCTCGTTGTCTGTGCTGTCACCAGTGACGACTTCAATCTCCGGGGGGGTGTCTGTGGCGGTCGAGTCCTTGTTGGATTGGCTGTTGCTGCCACCCAGGCTGCCAGTAGTGAATAGGTTTGTTAGGCTGTCCTCACTGAGGTCAAAGTCGGCCTCTCCCGGTTTCTTGCAGTTGTCATGGTTGATCGTGTCAAGTTTGGCCACGTTGACGTCCAGTTCCTTTAGATCATTTTTCACCTGAGGAGAGGAAAGTCATTCATCAGGGAGGATGTGACCATTACACGAAAGTGCGCTTGGAAACTTATTGCCACCTTTCATGATGAATATGTAGATGATATGACATTAGAAAAAAAAAATAGTTGATGTTCAGCACAATATGGTATTTATAATGCAAGACATTCAACTTATAAGGTACGCTCATCATACTTACTTATCTAGTTTGAACGTTTTTATTTATCCCCCTTGCCTTTATACAACAGCACTGTACATGCATTCTGCCAGTCCTCAGGCACCTAGCGGTGCTTCATACATACATTGAAAATTGTACTAATTAACCAATCAACAACACAGTCACCCCGTTTCTTAAGACATACGTTTAACTGCAATACCATCCCCTCCTGATACCTTGCCACATTTCATATTACTTAAGGTATTCAGCACTTCTGTCTTCATCGAACCATTCTCCATGACTCACTTTGCATAGCACTCTGACCCAAAGACCCTACGTCTTCCACCCTATCATCAAACACATTTAACAGTCCTTCAGAATAGTTGCTCCATCTTCTCCCTTCATCACTACCTGTTAGCACTTCGCCTTTTGCCCCCTTCACTGATGTTTCCATTTGTTCTTTTGTTTTTCACACCTTATTAACTTCCTTCCAAAAAATATTATTCTCCCCAAAGTTCACTGATATTCGCTCACCCCACCTCTCATTTGCCCTCTTTTTCGTCTCTAGCACCTTCCTCTTGACCTATAAATCTCACTGTCATTTGCACTCCTTTCCTCCTATGAGTATATATATATATATATATATATATATATATATATATATATATGATGAAGGTAATTTTTATAGACAGATTTGGTCTAGCCATGGGTAATCCTCTCAGTCCCATTCGTAGTAACTTATTCATGGAATACCATGAGACTGAGATTCTTACTTCAGTCAGTATCCATCCAAAAATGTAGCTTAGATACAATGATGATGATTGGGCTTTTTGGCCTTCTTCCCAAGATTGCGATACTTTCTTTAATGAATTGAATGCCATTCACCCCACCTTGAAATTCAAGATTGAAAAGGAAAAAGAAGGCAAATGGCCATTTCTTGATGTGTTGATGACTAGGGAATTTGATCACTTATCCTTTAAGATCCACAGGAAGTCTACCAATGCTGAGAGCTATGCTCATTATTTATCAGTACATGATCCTTCTGTAAAAGTGTCTGTAGTTATGTCTATGTTTTTAAGATTTTAAAAGCATTACGGATATGTGATCCCACAAGTTTGGTAGATGAATGTAGTCATATAAGACGTACCTATAGGCAGTTATGTTATCCTAAGTGGTTTGTGAATAAGGCTCACTGGAAAACCAGGAAGACATTTCATGCATCTTGAACAGAAATGTGGAAAGGGATGATAGGTGCAAATGTTTGGTGTTGTCCTATTCTCTTGACTTAGCTAATGTAAGACAGACACTAAATAGCAGTGCTCTTAATGTTGCCTTCCAGTGTAATAACTCTCTAAGTAAGACCTTGATTAAAAGAAGGCCAAATTATCAGAAAACCGGGAGTTTCTATGCCGTCAAGCGTAAGGCTTGCATGTAAAGATGTACACATTGGGCAGACAGTTAAAAAAAGTAACTTCGATATGCTTTCGGCAAGTTCACTTTGCGGTCGCTGAGCACTGACAAGAAAATAGTCACCAAGTAGACCTCAAAGACCAAGTCACAATATACCCCTCATCTGATTATGCTACCCATAACGTTACTGATTCTGTCTTAATTGCTACCAAGGACTCTAATTTGTCCCCAGATAACTTTAAAGCACATCCTGTTGTAAACCAGATCATTATGAAAGAAATATTAAGATACGATAACATAAAAGTATGTAGTTGAACACACATCTCGTTACCCATGCCAACCTTCCCTGCATAACCCCCCCTTAGCCACAAGGCACCCCCACCCCAACCCCCCTTTCCATTCTAATGGTCAGGCCAATGTATACCTCAGCAGGGCAATGACAAGACCGAGTCCCTGTGTTGGCGTTGGGATTTTTCTGTAAATTTATGAACTGTTTGCAACTGATGAGGCGGATTGTCTCCATGAAACATGTAGTGCAGCATGTATTGAAAAACATGTGTTAAATAAGATTATCTGAATTCCTACTGAATTGCAATTTCACCTATATTTCTTTATAAAAGGGGTGGCAATGCTATTTCCTGTGGCGTCAGAAATGAATGGCGGCGAGCAAGTATGAATATGTACATGTGTATATGTGTATATGCATGTGTGTGTATGTATGTATATATGTGTGTATATGAGTGGTTGAGTGTTTCTTCGTCTGTTTCCTGGCACTACCTCGCTGACATGGGAAACAGCGATCAAGTATAATGAAATAAATAAATAGATTATATATATATATA
>JAYMFT010071263.1:0-14573 GCA_038088735.1 Panulirus argus
TGTGACAAGGCGAGATGCAGATCGAGTGAAAGAAGAGGGAGCAGAACTGAAAGATGTGGATGAATGCAGTGTTGAGTGAAGAACTAGAAATTGTGGAAGAGTTTAGATATTTGGGAGTGAAATTCATGGCATTAGCAATGAGAAGGTTTGATCGAGTAAGTAATGAAAGGGTACGAGAGATGTGTGGTAATTAAAAGAGTGTGGTAGAGAGAGCTGAAGATAGTGTGTTGAAATGGTTTGGACATATGGAGAGAATGAGTGTGGTAAGGTGTATGTATGGATCATGGTGAGGTGCCTGAGGATTGGTAAAATGCATTTATTGTGCCACTGTATAAAGGCAAGGGGGATATAGGTGAGTGGTCAAAGTAGAGGTATAACTTTGTTGAGCATATGTGGTAAATTGTATGGGAGGGTACTGATTGAGAGGGTGAAGTCATGTACAGAGTATAAAACTGGGGAGGAGCAGTGTGGTATCAGAAGTAGAGGATGTGTTGATCAGGTGTTTGCTTTTAAAAATATTTGGAAAAATGGGTGGATTTGTCTGGGGCATTTATGGATCAGGAGAAGGCATATGATAGGGGTGATAAGAGATGCTTTGTGGAAGACCTTAGGAATATATGATGTGGGAAGAAAGCTGCTAGAAGCAGTGAGAAGTTTTTATCAATGGTGTAAGGCTGTGTATGAGGAGTAAGGTAAGAGAGTGAATGGTTCCAAGTGAAGGCTGGTCTGTAGCAAGGGTATGTGACATTACTATGCTTGTTTAATTTGTTTATGGATGGAGTAGTGAGGGAGGTAAATGCAAGAATCTTGGAGAGAGGGGTGAGTATGCAGTCTGTAGAGGATGAGGAGGCCTAGGAATCGAGTTAACAGCTGTTTGACAATACAGCACTAGTGGTTGATTTGAGTGGGAAACTGCAGATGTTGGTGACTGAGTTTGGTAAAGTGTGAAAGGAGAAAATTAAGAGTAAATGTGAATAAGAGCAAGGTTATTAGGAAGCTGTGTGAGTTAAGTGCTGTAAAATGTTATGTATGACAAGGAGAGATTGTATGTTAGTGCACAAAATGCCAGGAATCCACATGTGGGTGAAGCAGAAAGAAAAGACAGCTACCTGGGTCAGAGGAGTACAACTCGAGCAAATATGTCCAGAAATATTAAAAGAATAAGATATGGGTACTTTCTATTATAAGCATATATGATAATTCTCAAGATCTTAAGATGCATATGAACAAAAAAGCTGTTGCATTTGAGCAGAGTTCATCTGTCCATGCATTTGGATCTAATACAACCAAACAACATGGCATATCATTGCTCCCATACTCTCCTCTGCCTTTTATCAAAGTTGGGGCTTAACTTTGGGGTATAGCTTTGAACAGAGGTCTAAGTATTTTTGCATGACATATATTCACAATTCACACCGATTTAGAATAGTGTTGCTCATATTTGAGCAATATGGTTTGTTTTAAGTATTGCACCTAAGGATCATTAGGTAAAATGTATGATATATTATGACTACTGTACTAATAAGGAAATCTACAGTACTAATAGGGATAAATTGGTATTTATCAAGTATTAAAAACAACTATGAATATAAATGTAAAAGAGATTTACCTGCTGATTCTACGTTTACCTAACCTTACCTGTGAAAGGGTTGTATCATTGCCAATATGAGTTGCCTTGATCATAAGAAGACCATTCTGGTTAATGGAGCCACCAATAACCTGCACACCTGGTTTCTTGGCAACAGGCATAGACTCTCCTGTAATGAGTGATTCATCTGCCATACTCTGACCAGAGACAACACGTCCATCCACTGGGACTTTTTCTCCTGGTTTTACCTGAAGATATAATTCATGCATCTTAACCTTTCATGATTTCAAGAATTTCTTTTGAATTAAAGTCTCTTAATATTGGTTAATGAATTTCAAAATAACATGATGATTGATATGATCCTTTAAAATGAATAGTATTTTTTGAACAATGAATATGAAATAATATAACACTGTGGGTGCAAAAAGAAGCAATCTTGAGGAAAAGCTAAATAATATTTTTTCTAGTTATTTCTTATTACATATGCAAAATCAGAGTATTGAAAAGTACCTTCAACTCCTGTCTGAAACAGTGTAAATCTAATGAAGAAATGAGTGGATTGAGGATATTGAAAATGGAGTTTTGAGATCTGAAAACCTTTCCATTCTACACAGTAATCCTCTCCTTTTTATATGATATTAGCCAGAAAAGGATTCAGATAAGAAAGAACATCAAGACCAGGTATTTGTGACTATATCCACATAAGAAAGCAAGAGTTTATTAATGGCTGAGATAATGAAAAACCAGGATCAGTGATTAATGCAATTAGAAATGGAGGTAATGAAATTCTAAAATCAATTTGAAGATCATGAGAGGTGCCATGAAATGAAAAAGGAACTCAGGGACTTAAAAATTAAGATAAATGATTGTGAGCAAAGACTGGTATCAGTCAAGAGGCTGATAAAATATGTAACCATAGGAATGAAGGTACAATTATCAAAGAGCAGGAGAGGTTAGAAGGGGCTATTCTGTATGTCCTAGTGGCTGTTGAACAAAGGGAAACACCCATAACACTGGGTACAGATATTTTTGAAAATAGGAGAGAAGTGCAGTTTTGGGTGCTGAGCAACAAACCCAGAGCAATGATGTTGGGGACACTGAAACTGAGGTGCCCTGGGCACTAAGAATACAAAGTACTGTTAGACAGAACAATTAGCAAATTCATATTCTAGCAGATGAGAATTTCAAAAAAGTGCAGAGCATACAGGATCAGTACTTATTAGCAAGAAGGGAGATTACAGAGAAAACTAGAGACACAGGCTGATGAACCAAAACTGATGGACAGAGCTGCAAGATTAGTAAACAAGAGCTCAATTAATATAAATATTTGATAATTTTTGAACTGGATGAATAAAATATACCAACTTAAGAGGAGAGGGGAAAGAAAGAAGAAATGCTCATGAAAGGGTTACTAGATGCAATAGAATTAAAGAAGCAATCTTTGTAATGCAGGAAAGACAAAGAATTGGTGGTTATAATCAAGACTTACAGGGAAGACAAATGATGTTACATTTGATTTGGAGTCATCTAGGCAGCAGGTAGTAAGAAAGGATAAGAAACTTGAAAACAATGTGGAATTCAGTAGAGTATTCATGAAACATGATAGACAAAGGGAAGAGAGTGGAAAAAAGCAAATACAGTCAGGTAACATAAAACAGAAAACATCACATAAGGCAATAGTACAGACCACAGCTGCCCATGCTGCAGTGAGGTCCGGAATATTATCAAATGGTAATGGTAAACTGAAAGTATTGAATACAAATGCTGATGGATTAGTGGTACAAAATAAAGAGCTGGAATTTAAGAATTTCATAAAGAAACATACACTTGATATTATTGGTGTTGTGGAAACAAAGCTTACTAAAGAGATATGATCTTACCTTTTCTGTCCAGAGGGGTACATGAGAGTAAGGGGGGAAAGAGAAGACAAAGAAGAAAGAGATTTTGCTATGGTGTGTGTTGGGAGAAGAGTGTGTGTACTGCACAATATTGAAGTCTACTGAAATGGGCTATTGATCTTTTATCATTCTCTTTTATTATTAAAAGTATTTGTTGTCCACAAATCCTTATACTGAACATGGAAAAATAGGGCAATCCAGCAATTGCTTACATGATTGGCAGTGAATGGGTGTTCAGTGGCAGTTTCGACTGTCCATATAGTATTAGATATATGGCTGCCACTCAGCAGATGTATTTATTCACAGCACATGGTGAATAAAAAGATGAAACAATAAAAATTATTTGTGGACATACCAACATTGAGAGAGTTGGAGAAAGAACAGTAAGTTTATTTCTTGATATAATAACAAACTGAAATATGTAATATACTAAAGACAACTGATAAAGTTTATCAAAGGGATTCCTCAAATAGATGTACTGACTTTCTGAATACCTCTTGGTTCTGAGCACTTCAGATCTGTGATACTCAAATGTATTACCTTTAGCACATCACCCCTCTGGATCAGCTGCACATCAATGATCTTCTCAGATATGGTCTCACTACTTTCACTAAGCATCACCAGTGTTGCCTCTGTTGCTTGAAGAGACATCAATTTTGCTAGTGCTTCAGAAGTCTTACCCTGTGAATAGAAAAAAAAAATCAAACAACATAGAGCAAAAAGGAAAAAGAAAACTTATGCATCCTGATTATGAGCAATACTCTGTTAGATACTCAGTTTTGAATTGTCTGAGGATGGTTCTATGTGGAAATCCTCTATTATAAAAGGTAAACAGAATACTAGATACTAACATATTTCAAATACAAAGAATGACTCATGAATATACTTAATGGATGAATGCTGGTTAAGTCTGTCAAAAAAGATTCAAACACAAAATCAACCATTACCAAGGTCAGTCAAATAACATTCCTCGTCTCTATAGATAAGAGTCAGCTTAGTCTATATATAATAATTAGCACTTAAACTCTAAGCTTATCATATTCAACTTGTTATTTGAAGTCTTCACTGCTGAATGAAAAAATACAAGGTACAAAACTTTACTCATTCATATTCTGATACGTTTTCCCACCACAGTATCTTCTTTTACATCACACAAGACTTACCATTAAATGCTGAGTATCTAGTGAAAGAGAGCATTTGTCTCCTTCAACTCTACTGCTATATCCAAGAGTACCCTCCATTTCTTCCAGTGTTCTCAGTCTTTCCCATTACTCACATATGACATATACTTTTCCAAGTACACTTTTCAATTCTGATAATTGAAATTCAATCAAAGAATACTTTTCTCAGCAGATAAAAAAAGAGAGCAATAATAAAGTCCAATCAATCCTTGTGTGTCATTCAACTTTGTACAAGTACACCACAGAAAAACAAGGATACACTATGACAGACCTTATCTTTACAAATGACATGGCTGTATTCCCAGATATGCAAGTGAATAATATGAGTTCACTGGATCAGAACTTTGGAGAAATAACTGCATCATACAATGTGGAAATAAAAAAATGTGTATGTGCTACTGAAACTGAAGATGAGAGAAAGTTAAGTGACATGAATTTTCACCAAGAAAAATAGATTGGAAAGTGATCAATGAATGAACCTTAAATAGAAACTATGGTGAGATCTGCAAAGAAAATAACATGTTTGAGCCCAGAGCTGAATAGGGATGGCATTTTTGTTTCCTTATAGTATGCTTGGAAGCAATCACTCATCATGAGAGCCTAATTAAGTTAATGCCTTCCTCCAGCGAAGATGCAACTATGTAGCACTGAAAAATGGCACAAAAATGACATTGGTCCTTTGTTTCTAATAAGCTAAAATACATTTATTCCTCAAGAATATAAACAGTGTTACAAATCCAGTTGCCTGACCTTGGCGATATGTTCAAGCCAGCGTCCAAGAGAAACAAACACCAGTAACATTGGAGGAGTATCGAAGAATGTCATTGGGCTAGCTGTCTGCTGAAGAACCATTGCAGCGATTACCACACCCAGTGAATATATATATGAAATAGTTGTTGCCAGCATAATCAAAACATCCATGTTTGCAGTCTTGTGTCTCAATGCCTTAAAAGCTTGTACATAGAAGTGTCTGCCTCCAATAAACTGGAAAAGAAGAAGAAGAAAAAAAAAATGCTGTTAGAATTGTAGGTACTTCTCTTTGAAATTTTCTGTAAAACCTTTTCAATAAAACTTTAGGATGGGTGAGCTTTTATAGATGAACCTGTTTGAACTGGAGTAAAATAATAAAAAAGAAACCATGAGTAATGATGCAAAAAACTTAAAGAATTTCAATATAACTTCACCTAAAAATAGTTAAAAATTAAACCTACATACACACACATGTGATAAACTAAAAGAAGAGAAGGGAAAAAAGCAAAGGGCACAGTCTAAAGACAAAACACCGAAGATGCCAAATGTTGCAAGAAGATGGAGCAGCCTGCTATCACTGCAGAGATGGCAGGAGTGTTACCTGATGGTAATGTCAAACTGAAAGAATGATAATAAAAAGTTGATGGATTAATAGTTGGTGGTTAAAGGTTTGAATTCAAGGATCCTTCGTATTAAGGAAAATGCACCTGATGTCGTGGAAATTATGATTACCAAAGAGATAAGATCTCACCTGTTCTGCCAACAGGGGTACATGATAGCAAGGGAGGTAAGAGAAGTCAAAGCAGGGGGATGATTAGTCTTCTTAATACAAGACAGACTTAAGTTTCGAGAAAAAGTGTAAGATGGCCCATTTAGACAATACATAATGGGAAGAGTAACTGTCGGGAAGATTTGCAGAGTGGTGTTAATATTATATAACGCTCCAAAGAACTGCACTGATGCACAACAAAATATACAGAGAAAATAATGAAAGAAAAATCAAGGTGGTTTATGAGGAAGTGAAACATTTATTTCTTAAGAGATGGTAAAGTACTAATGATGGGGATTTCCCATATAAAGAGAGAGACCTGGGGAACTTGGGTTCTCATGGTAAGAGGGAGTCATGGAGACAAGTTTTGAGTGTAAGCAGGGCAATTTCCTATACCAGCACATGTGTGTGTAAAAAGTCAATGGGCTGAACCAGGGCATATAAAGTAAAATTAACTACAAATAGTCTGTGAGCTTTGGCTGTGGATGGAGACTCTAGTTTTAGTGCATTATATATGACAGCGAGAGAGTGGATGTGTGCATATGAGGCTACTGTTTGTTTCTGATGCAACTTTGATCAGGTGTGGAAAGCAATTAAGCATTAAAACAAACGCGTATGCTGTATATATTTTTCATCACTGCAAAAAAGTCACATACAGTACAAGACAAAAAACCTTACCTGAACAGGGGTAGCAAGAAGAAAGAGGAGGAGGTTCTCAAGGGAAAGACCTGGCAATACACAGCACATCTCCTCATGTGTCATGTGTTGCATCATTGCCATAAAATACACCATTACTAACATTGCTGGTACTCCTGCAAACAATGGGAAAAACAAATAAAATAATCAAGGAACATTAATACAACAGTCTACGATCTTATGCATATATCTTTATATACTTAACTTTCTTTTTCCCACCTTAGTGAAATAGCACTTGGAAACAGATAATTGAGCCTTTCAAGAAAAATCCTCAATTGACTTCTTCTGTTCCTACTTTCAGGAAGTGATGATGCATGAGGGTTGAATTCCCAGCCCCCAACTCCTACCCTTCTTAGTTGCTTTCAGTCACATGCAAGAGATATTCATACTTGCCTACCAGTTCCATATTCAAAGAAGAATGGAGCACCTAACCATCTCAAAAATACACAAAAATCTCTTTAATATTTGGAGAATATTTGGGATAAGTAAAGGCAAGTGAGACACCTTTGAAAGATAGATGTAAATTTCAGACAAAAGACAAAAAGGAAAATGAGGACACAAGGAAGAAATATGGTATGGCAATTGTAGTTATTAAGTATTAAGAACATGATCAAGTAAGCTTCTGCGGTGGTATGGACACTGGAAAGAATAAATACAGGTTTTGATAGAGAAAAGATATAGCAGATTATTTAAGTAGTATGAATACTAGACAAAATGTCTTAAGATACAATGCCAGCAGAATGTATTTTAGTGAGCAAAGAAAGAGAGGATTTTGATGATTATTGACGGCAAGGTGGGAGAGCAGAATAAATGAGCATATGTGTGTGGTGGATGTCTTGAAGAATATGTGAAAATGAGCTAGTATGATGGTTTATGTCATTGTGCTATTCAGCAAGAGATGGAGAACAGAAAATAAAACAAAAGAAAAGAGACACTTCATTCAGTCCCCTTATTTCAATATGAAAATGACTTTTCTTTCTTTTGGTAAGACAGTGGGTATAACTACTTTGGCATGTGGCCTAAAATACTGAATGACATGAGCACTTTAAATAATCATATGCATTCAGTCACGATAAACCTTATCATCATCATTTACTGTTCAGTGCTGTATATCTTGTATATCTTCACATAACTGAATAATTTTTGTCATTATTACTCATTACTCAAAGACACTTCTGAACTTAGTCATATCCCACACTACATATCCTCACATGTTACATGTGCTGATATGGTGCAATTATATCATAAATATAAACTCACTTGTTGAGCAGCATAAGTACTTTATCATGGTCTGAACTACTTAAAAAAAAAAAAGTTATTTCTGAGGTTGTTGAGTTAGTTATTGTTTGCTGATGATATAGCACTAGTGTGGGGGAGTCTGTGAAAAAATGAAGTTGAGAGGATACAGGGCCTGCCAATGAAGTTGGCATGAGCAAGCCTGCACCAATTATACCGACACAAATCACTTTACCCCAGTGAAGTTTGCACGCTTTAATGAGCAGTGGCAACCATGTGATGTGCTGGCATACCATATGAGCCTGCCTCAGTCACAGTTTAGCTGTTGTAGAAGGTGGGAGTGTTCTGGTGTGCTATCCATTTATGCTCTAGATTTTTTTTTTCTTTTGGCATAATGGAAGCTGAAGTTTTCAAGAATTCCTCCCAACTATACATCACAAAGAACCATTCTTGAGATGCTAACAGCATTGCAGTAATTGCAGTTATCAAGTGACATAATGGCCTGCTGAATGTTGTGTGGTTTACTGATGGTAAAGGCATTTAAATTGTCACCTCTGGAAAGTAGAAAATGAATTCAGTATTTCAATATTCTTTTAAATGGTGGAAATTAGTTTCACCTTAAAATGGTGTCATTCATCTTACTGATGTCTGGTCATCATCCCTAAAAGATTTTGGGGAGTCATATATAGTTCCCCTTGACATATCTAAGGCTTTTGACAGGGTGGCCATCGGGGTCTCATCTCTAAGCTCCCCTCTTTTGGCTTCCCTCCCTCACTTTGCTCCTAAATATCTAGCTTCCTCTCTAGCCGATCTATCTCTGTGATTGTTGATGGATCAGCCGCCCCCCATTTCTCCATCAACAGCAGTGTCCCTTAAGGGTCTGTCCTGTCCCCTACACTTTTTCTTCTTTTTTTCGGGTTTCTCTGTTCCACAAATAATCCGATGCACTCATACGCAGACAACTCAACACTGCATTCATCCACATCTTTCAGTTTTGCTCCATCTTCTCTCACTCAATCTGCATCTTGCCTTGACACAGTTTCCTCAATAAACTCCTCACAACTCTTGTATCTCCTCTGACGGTTCTGTAATTCCACCTCTTGATTCAATGAACATACTTGGTATTACTGTAACATCCACTCTTTCCTGGAAATCTCCCATTATGGGAATAGCCAAGTCTGTCTCTAAGAAACTGGGTGTCCTGTTTAAATTTCATAACTTTTTCTTTTCTGAACAGTTACACCGTTTATACAAGGGATTGATTCATCCTTGTATGGAGTACTACTCTCACACTTGGGGTGGTTCTAGCTCTGTTTCCTTACTTGACAGAGTTGAGTTGAAAGTGATTCAACTTATAAACTGTCCCAGGCTAACTTCTAAACTTGACCTCCTTGCCCTAATCCACAGTGCTGGTTCACTTTCCCTCTTCTATAGGTATTACTTTGGCTTTTGCTCACGAGAGCTGGCTGCTTGTGTGCCCCCAACACTAGCTAGATCACGGAATACTAAGCAAGCTGCTATGTCACATGATTATTGTGTGGCCATCGGAAACTCAAGAGTGTGCCGTTTTGATAGCTGCTTCTTTCCCCACTTGTCAAAGCTATGGAACTCTGTACCTTCTCATGTCTTTCCCAATAACTATGACCTGGCTCATTTCAAAAGACACGTCTTTCACTTTCTCAAAAATTCGTAAATACTTTCCCCTGTCTTTTTTCCCCCCGTTTCTTAATTCTCTCTATTTTCAATTAGAGCCCAGCCTTGATGTGGACTTCTGTCCGAGACTGGAGCCTTTAACATAAAAAAAAAAAAAAAAAAAATAAAACAATACAATGCTTAAATCATTATTTCATGTAAATAAGAGCTACTATGAAGTAATTATGATTTATAATAAAAGCTACAATGAAGAAATTATGATTTATTATAAAGTCATAAATCACTGGCATCATAACTCACCCTAATCATGCCTATGCAAAAAACAGCCTTTCACTTGCTCTACTAAAATCATTACTTCAGAGGTGAACTCAAATGTACTTAGATGCCTTAAGAAAGATGACTATGTAATTCATATTGTTAATTCAATAGGCTTAGTTGAATCTAGTGTGAGTACTATAAAGAATTTTGAATAAGAAATAAAGTTGAGTGACCTTTCACCTTGGAGCTAAGGACAATGAGCTTTTTCATAATACATTTAGAGAGGCACAATATGTTTTCATGACTAGAGAACTGTGAAGTTTGGAATGATTGCCAACTAAATTATTTAAAAATTACACAATTCATAGAGCTATAACAGAGTCCCTAAATGCTAGTACACAGCTATAACTAAAAACCCTTTGTATCTTCATTCACTCCGTAACACATCATATGAGACAAATCAAGAGTTTTCTAAGGTAGTAGAAAAAAGGTGAGGTAACATGACCTATGCTGATTGATTCAGATAATATGAACTACAAAAGGATATAGCACAGGGTTATCAGGAATGAACCACATTAGGTGTAAAAAAGGGAGAAAATGTAAGTGTTGCATCATTTTGAAATCGTTTGAATGATTCACGTTATTGTGTGACCCAGTGTACAAGTAATCTGAGCATTAAACAGTGATCAGGTATGGACTGTGTCATCAGAGGAAGGGTGAATAACGAACAGATAATTTCTCTTTGGAACCAAACAGTCGAAGACACTTCCTTGGGCTCCACTACCCTATGGTAAACAAGCTCTTTACTCAACATTTGGCTAATCTAGCATTCATCTTAATAATCTAAGTAGATAACTACTGGCAAATTACATGGAGTCCAATGCTCAGTTTATCATTGGCAAATGAAGTAGAATGTGGCTATGGTTTATGACCATTTAGTCAGAAACTCTTCAAACTGTAAATGTCGTAGCTTTCTAAGTACCAGGGTAGATGATTTTGCCAAAACTGAAGATTTTTACCTCTTTATAATTGAAATCCTCATCATCAGTACTTTCCCTTCAACGAGAAGTGCATGTTTCGTGCATGTTTCAGAGTCTTGGTCCAGCTACCTTCATTGGAACAAATTATCCTACAGGTATCATTCATTGTCAAATGCATCAGGGAGATATTTTTCACACCAGTAATCAAGAAAATTAAACCCCTCCTCCTTTTTACTTGCCAGTGTGCATATCAGCTTCAAGCCAATAACACCTTTATAAATTATTTCTTTATGCGAAAAAAATCATAACTTTCAAAACAGAACACTTACTATTCAAATTCATTATTGCTAATGCCTTCACACTTATTCAAATAACGATACCTGTTAAACAACTTACCAAAGAGAAGAGATACAATAAACGAGTTTCTCCATTTACGAATTTCCTTTTTATGATCCAGATAGTTGCTTTTATTCATCCCACTTGTGTAAAGGGTGGCATGGAAGCCAAGATTCTGTAAAAATTTAACGTTCAGGAAGTACTTTCACACAAAGAGTATGTAAATGAAATTACAAAAATCATGAAAGCAAATATTTCAAGATATAAATGAAAGAATAACAGGTGCTTTGGACAAAATCATCTTTATCTTGATGAATAAGATAATGATACAAAAAAAAACATGCAACGGAAGTTACTAACTCACATTAATGCAGTCAATAATATCTCGAGGACCAGTCACTGCAGGGTCAAAATGAAACTTGCCCCGCTCAGTTGCTAAAGCCACAACTGCTGATTTCAAGCCTTTCAACTTGCTTACATTTGACTCAATGGCATATACACAGGATGAGCAAGTCATGCCTTTTATCTGCAAAATAAAGCCACTAATCAAATAAACATTACATTAAGTACCTGTGACATACACTATATTCTCAATAATAGTGACATCAAGTGTTCTTGTGAATATTCCCTAATGCTAGATCATTCTGGTGAGATATTGAAGTGTGGCACCACATATACATCATACTGAATGAAAAAGGCTTATAAAAATTTTGAAGAATAAAAACACATGGGGAAGAAAACATATGAAATGTAGATATCAAAATAGCAAAGAAGATGTTTTGGAAGAAGGTAAATGATGTGAGAAAGACAAAAGAACAAGTAGGAACATTGGTAAAGGGGCAAAAAGAGAAGTGATAACAGATAGTGATGAAATGCAGAGGAGATGGAGTGAGTATTTTTAAGGAGTTTTATATGTGTTTGATGATACAGTCACAAAAATACGGTGTTTGGGTCAGGGTGGTGGGTGGTATGCAGAGTGAGAGAGTCATGGAGAGTGGTTTGGTGAAGACAGAAGAGGTGGTGAAAGTCTTGCAGATGAAATGTAACAAATAGGCTGCAGTGGATAGTACAGTAGTTTAATTTATCAAGATAGGGAGTGACTGTGTAGTTGAGTGGTTGTTAAAGATTTTCGATGTATGCATGGATCATGCTGGGTGCCTGAGGATTGGCAGAATGCATGTACAGTGTGTTGCATAAAGGCATGGGGGATAAAGTTGAGTGTTCAAGCTACAGAGGTATAAGTTTATTGAGTATACCTGGTAAGTTGTATGGGAGGGAACTTATGGAGAGGGTGAAGGCATGTACAGAGCATGAGATTTGGGAGAAGCAGTGTGGTTTCAGAAGCAGTAGAGGATGTGTGGATACGGTGTTTGCTCTAAAGAATGGATTTGTATGTGGCATTTACACATCTGGAGAAGGCATATGATAGGGTTGATAGACATGCTATGTGGAAGGTCTTAGAATGCACGGTATGGGAGGACAGCTGCTAGAAGCAGTGAGAAGTTTTTATCCACGGTGTAAAGCTTCCGTGCAAGTAGGAAGAGAGGAGACTGAATGGATCCATGTGATAGTTGGTCTCTGGTAGAGTTGTGTGATGTCACCACAGTTGTTCAATTTACGGATGAGGTGTTGAAGGAGGTAAATGCAAGAGTCTTGGAGAGAGGGGTAAGTATACAGTCTCTGGGGAAGGTGAGAACCTCAGAAGTAAGCCAATTGTTGTTTGCTGATGATACAGCACTGATGGCAGATTCAAGTGAGAAACTGCAGAAATTGGTGACTGAGTTTGGAAGGGTGTGTGAAAGAAAGTTGAGAGTGAATGGTAATAAAAGCAAAGTTATCATGTTCAGTAGGTTTGAGGGACAAGTTAGTTGAGATGTGAGTCTGAATGCAGAAGAACTGAAGGAAGTGAAGTGTTTTAGACATCTGGAAGTGGATATAGCAGTGAATGGAACCATGGAAGTGGATGTTAGTCATAGAATGGGGGAGAGGGCAAAGGTGCAGGGAATGTTGAAGAATGTTTGAAAAGGGAGAATGTTAACCGGGAGGGCAAAAATGGGTATGGTTGAAGGAATAGTAGTCCCAACTATATTATATGGGTGCAAGGCACAAGCTATAGGTGAGGCTATGTTTTGGAGGGTGGATGTGTTGAAAATGAAATGCTTAAGAACAATTTGTGGTGTGAGGTGGTTTGATCGAGTAATTTCTGGAAGGGTAAGAGAGATGTGTGGTAATAAAGAGTGTGGTTGAGAGAAAAGAAGAGGGTGTGCTGAAATGGTTTGGACATTTGGAGAGAATGAGTGAGGAAAGGTTCACAATGAGAATATGTGTCAGAAGTGGAGGGAACTAGGAGAATAGGAAGCCCAAACTGGAGTTGGAAGGATGGACTGAAAAATACCCAGTGTCTTGCAACAAAATTGCTGACGCACTCACTCTGTACTCCCAAAACAGTCGCCTCTTACCATCCTTCTTCTCATGGCCAGGTGCTTTAGCACTATTAATTGCCATCTCTTGCAATCCAATTTCATTTTTATCCATGTCAATCTGAAGCTCACTTCTTTACACTCTTTCACATATCCCCACAAGTGTTTCAGCAGTCATGCTACCACTATCTTTGATACTGTCCTCAAACCAACCCCTAACTTTACTCCTAAGACATTCTCAAACCATTCTCCCTATGTACCCTTGAGCTTTGTTTCACTTAAAGCCAGAATATCCATGTTCCTTTCCTCAAACTTATTAACTATCTCTTCTTTCTTCTCATTGTAGTTACATCCAAACACACTTATACACCTTAGCCTGAGTCTTTGAGGATGGTGAACACCTCTCAATTGGCTCCTTCTGTTCCATCTCTAAGAAACTAAAATACATGAAGGGGGGCATTCCAGCCTCCCTGTTTGTGCCCCTCCAGTTCCCTTCAGCAACAATCAAGAAATACTGAGATAGAATTGTTTCTCACCTATATATTCTTTCATACATATTCGCCATTTCCCATGTTAGCGAGGTAGCATTAAGAACAGAGGACTGAGCCTTAGAGGAAAAATCCTCAATTGGCCCCCTTCTCTGTTCCTTCTTTTAGAAAAGTGAAAACAGGAGGGAAGGATTTCCAGCCCCCAGCTCCCTCCCCTTTTAATCACCTTTTACGACATGCAGAGAATACGCGGGAAGTATTCTTTCTCCCCTATCCCCAGGGATATATATATATATATATATATATATATATATATATAT
>JAYMFT010071274.1:0-14573 GCA_038088735.1 Panulirus argus
CCCCCCCCCCCCCTCTCTCTCTCTCTCTCTCTCTCTCTCTCTCTCTCTCTCTCTCTCTCTCTCTCTCTCTCTCGACCATTTAAGGATTCCCTCGGCTCTGGAAGTCGCAAAAGTGGACAACACGAGCATAAGCAAAAAACAGTCGGATGTAGATCAGCTGTTTGAGGGATCAGCTGTTGTTGCCCTGGTGGAGGGTCGGAGAACTATGCGGGTGTCAACATTACACCTTACGTCGCGGTGTATCTTCGGAGCAACAACTCTTCATCTAGGCTCCATTTATTACATGTACTTTGTCGCGTAGCTTTTCTCTATCTCTTAGAGATAAAGGGCCTTTCAAAAGTCTCATTGGTGCCAGAGGGATCAAGTATTGTAAGAGACAGTATCTCCCGCCTGATTAGTTTTTCCTCACAAACCTTACGTACGGTAATGAATCAAACATCTTTCTGAAATCATCCCATTCTGAAGGTGTTTTAAGCTAGTCTGTGGTGTGATGAGAAGGAAGGCTCGTCTCGATTTATGCATATTCACAAGACGTTCACACGTGGCTCTTCGTTCTTGCGCAGATATTAGGGATAGTTGGTCATAGTAGTATTTCGCCACGCCCTCCAGGCGACTGACCTGTAACATCATTCGATGCATTTTTTAGCGTTAACTGCATCATTGTTCCTTTTCTTTCTCTGTGGATACATCTTAGCTGCTCTCTTCATTATTATTATTTCTTTCTTTTGCTGCATTACATCCTTCATGGCAGTGCAAATTTTCTGAGCGGAGTCGCATTTCTCGGCTGTCTGTTACCGGAGCAATCAGTCCCATTTTCGATTTTTTTTTTTCCTTCCTGATTTTACTGAACTTGGTTTGGCCATAGGCAAGCCCCCGTCCACATTTTTAACACAGAAAACTATATGAACCTCTGTCGTCCTCTTAAGGAGACAAAATCCTTTAAGATAAGAAAATAAAAAGTCGGTTGGGTCCCAACTGAATCTTAAGACTTTATTCAGTTTCTTTAAATTGCAATGTCTTGACGGACTTCCGGGTGCGTGGGTGATCATGTATAGGACCTCAGGGTGACCTGTCGCAGGTTACCTCGAGAAGGCACGGGGAGTTGAAAATCGTGCGTTGTTGAGGGTCGAATTCCTCCTCCTCTGTTACCAGGTTCTGTGCTCTTACGTCTTCAAGGTCGACGATGGTAATGAGATGTCTAACTAGTGTGTGTGTGCGTGTGTGTGTGTGAAATCATGGTTAGTTCACTTGAGTTATGCACGGGTGGCAAATAAGGATAGCACGGTAACACCAGGACAAAGAAATCTATTAATGCCACAAGGAATCCATTGACTCACTCATCTAGGTAGAGAAAGAGAAAGAGAGAGAGGGAAAGAGAGGAGATTATGCCTGGGTCCCGTGTGAGTGGACAGACCCCGGGCTCTCACGTTGCCAATAACACTGCCTGGTCCGGGGCCTTTAAACCACGCCCTCCACACGCCCGCGGGACATCCACAGACGCCCACGGGCCGACTGCTCTTTCACCTGGAGATAATGAGATTGCAAACCTGTCGCGATGGGAGGGAGGGAGAGAGAGAGAGGGGGGGGGGGTTACAGGAATGGGAGGGGAGGTGGTGGGAGGAAGAAGGGATGAGGGGGCGAAGGAACGGGCGTGCCATAGGAGCGAGGAAGAGAGAGAAAGACGATAGGAAGAGGGACGAGAGGAAGGGCAAGAGGTGAAGAGGAAGAGGAGGAGGAAGTGAGAAGAGGGAGGAAATGACTGATCATCAAGGGCAAGAACAAAAAAAAAAAAAAAGGAAGGAGGGTGAGAAACTAGTCCAGTTGTGGGTGTTGATGGTGGTGTTCACACGATGGGTAGAAGAGATGGTCTTTGTGATGAGCCGTGGCGAATGGATGAGAGAGAGAGAGAGAGAGAGAGAGAGAGAGGCCTCGCAGCCAGCTGAGGTGAACTCGAGTCCTTGCGAAACCTTCTCGGAGATTAGTGTGACAAGAAAAATCCCCTCCATTAATCCCCGACAGGGCTGCAGGATTTTGATTTAACTCGCTTCGTGCCTCCCCTTAATCTCCCTTTCCCGTCAGCACAAAAAAGGCTTCCGCCTCCAGATTGATTAGGACCTGAGCTACCTCGATATCTGGAGTTACAGTGGCCATATACCTGAAGGTAAAGAGGTGGCCGGTTTATCTTCACTGCGTGTTGAGGATTGGTGGTCATCTTCCCTGAGGCAAAGAGGTTCATCTGCTTTGGCTCATAGAGGCAGAGGTCCCTTGTACCTGGAAGAATGGTGGTACAAGGACTTTCCTCCCGGAAGAATAGAGGTACTGGAACCATCTACCTGGAAGAACCGAGGCTCAGAGACTCTCTGCCTGGATGACTGGAAGCACTTGGACCTTTTACCTGGTCTCTGGGAGAACAGGGACCTTCAGCCTGTGAGACTGGAAACGTATTGACCCTCTGCCTGGAAGACTGGAAGCACATAGACCCTTTACCTGGTAGACTGGATAGTAAAGGGACCTTTTGCCTGGAACAATATAGGTATAAGGACTTTTTTTCCTGGAAGAATGGAGGCACAGGAACTATCTAGTTGGAAGATTGGAAGCACAGGGACCATCTGCATGGAAAAATGGAAGTAGAGGGGCCGTCTCTCCACGCACTCATGAAATACACTCTGACCTTCAGAGTTAGAAATAGTGAATCAAGGATTTCATGTGTGCTCATGTTGCGCATAAGATGTACAGTGTCGCCATTTTCGTTATAGTAGGTGAAAAAGTACATCACTGAAACAGTCCCAAGTCAGAGCTAGATCTTGTGTTGTCAGTGGATGAACTTTCAGCATGCATTAATTAATTTTGTGAATCTGTCAATAAGAATATTGCCAAACTGCACTCCATAAGTCCATTATACTATGACAACTTTACTGTGTATCATTCTTGTTGCCATAATGAATGTTTTGAAAAATCAGGGTAACATTTATACTACATTTTGGAAGACTTTTCTCTCTGTTAAGATTACAGAGCACGTTTCCGGGTCATTTCTTCATAAATCTGAAATGTGTTCGAATTTTGAGGAATCTGTTTTAAACGAAATGTATTAGGTTTATCATTTTCTGCGCTCTGGGATATAAAGTTAAGCATTTCTATAAGTATTCAGATTCTACTATTATCATCTGTTTGAGTCTCGTAGATCCTCGTGCCAGAGATCATCCTGAGGCCGTAGTTAAAGGACGTAGTCGAACCCCAGGAACAGCAGAAGGAGTCGATCTTTAACGGGGGTCAACGTAGGACCAAAGAGTCGAACCAGTGATCAAGGAGTCAACCTGTAACCAAATACGAGTGATTAAGGAGAGCAGTTCACTCACGGGGATCCCGTTGTCTGAGGTACAAGCGAGTCCCGAGGTAAAACAAGTATTCCGGGAGCCGCTCGCGTGGACCTGTCTTTGGCCAGCTGGTATGTGCTAATGGGGTAAATCTTCCTGTTAATGGTATAACAGAGCAAGGGTGTGAGGCTAGAGATGTCAAGAAGACTCGTAAACTTTAGAATATTTTGACAGCGTTAAGTGATAAGTACTCTTTGTAAGTGTGATAAGAGGAGAATTTCAAGGAAATTTACAACGTAATATGATAAGTATCTGTAAGGTGCTTGTATTGTGTGTTAACCGGATTTTAGGTGAGGCTTTAGTGTATGTTGTCTGCCTCTCGAGAACTTATCTCCAACAGGTATATTGTTTCATTATCATTTTGTGACTTGCGCTTACTTCGTCCGTTTATCTTGCAGGAAATTAAATCTCTAGCGTGCGTTGCCTTATTAGTCTTAGAGACGTATAATTCTTGTGAGTAAAATTGCAACAGAATTGCAATTGATGTTGCTGCACTCGTGGAGACACATCAGTCATCTGCTTGGAGGTGAAATGACCATCCCCCTATAGGCAGTGAAGTACAGGGTTCTCCTTACTATAATAAGGATAGCATATGGACCAACGTCTTAGAATCAGCTAAGGTAGTATGGGGACCAACACCCTCTAATCCTAAAGGTAAGAATATTAACTTCCTAAAGTCATGGTGATAAAGAGACCTACTCTGGAGCCTTTTACCCACTCATTTCTCTCCTGACAGCTACGACTTACCTTTATCAAAAGGCAGATATTACACTTCCTCCACAACTCATGAAATATTTCACCTTTGCTTCTCTTAGCCCCCTTCATTCTTGAACCCCTTTCCAGGGTTCAGCTAAGGCCTAGCCGCACTGTGGACTTTAGTCTGTGCCTGGAGCCTCGAAGATAAAAAGCAAAAACTAGCTGGACTCATGAAGGTACAACGACCAAAGAACGGGGCTCTCGGAGGAACGGGAACCACTCCACTGGAACCAAAGAGGAACAGAGACCTTGAGGCGCCAACGCATAGGAACCTACGAACTGGCCGGCTGAAAGTGAAGGAATCATCTCCCTCGAATCACGAACGTATTTGACCATCTTGCTGGAACGATAGAGACACGGAGATCATTTCTCATGGAAGAACAGGCGACGTCTTTCTGGAATCATGGAGATGAAGGACCCTAATGAATAAAGGAACAAAAATAGATCTCTGTAAATGCGTGCGGGTAGGTCCAGAGAACATGTAACTGGAGTCTGGTAATACAGGGTCGGCCTCTCCAAGAACCGTAATGCAAGAGGGAACGGAGACAGTCCTCGTAGATGCAGGCAAGGCTGTTCCAGTGTAACTGGAATTATGGCAGTACAGGTACAGCCTGTCCGGTCGCCTCCACGCACCAAAGTTCGTAGACAACGCATCTGGAAGCACTGAAATATAAGTTTGAATCGCCTACGCACTTAGAGGTGCAGAGACCATCTGGAATCATAAAGGTGCAGAGACCACAGCCTGGATACGCAGCGTTGCAATAAACGCCCGCACAGACGCCAGAAGGTAGACTGTCCACATTCGCCTTTCCAAACACCGCGGTGTAACGTGTTGTTCCTCGCGGTGATATACTGTCGCTGCCTCTGAGGCTAACGCCGCGGTCACGACTCTGGCCACCGTCCTTAGCCTGTGCTATGATCATCACCATCATCATCATCACTGCCATCATCAGCGACAACAGAAGTAACTGCAGAGAGCTACAGAAGAAGGAGAAGAAGAAGGAGAAGAAGAAGAAGAAGAAGAAGAAGAAGAAGAGGAAGAAGAAGAAGAAAAGAGAAGTGCAAGAAGGTTAATCTACAGCATCTTCGCCAATATAAAAAAGTTTTGTACCCTGATGGCAGATTACCGTTGTATGAAACGTCGAGACAACTCTCACCACCATTAGAAAGACTGGCTCTCTCCATCACCATCAATGTTGTCTGGCGACTGCCATCATTATCTCCATCATTACTTGTATTATCATCAGTGGTCCTCGTCACTAATCATTTCACCTTTGCAATCATCGTTCTGCTTTTATCTTCACCGTTGATACGAGGGAACTTTGTCCAACGAGCAATTAAGTGCCTTGCTTTTAAATGTCCCTCCTGCGCGCCTCAGGATTCAGCTAAGCAGAAGTGCTTCCCTTCCGCCTCTCTCTCTCTCTCTCTCTCTCTCTCTCTCTCTCTCTCTCTCTCTCTCTCTCTCTCTCTCTCTCAACTGATTTCATTCTTAGCTTACAGCGTTAAAACTAGGGGCTAATATCTCAGCCTTTTCTCAGCTCCTCTCCACACCTTTGAAGAATCTTGGGTGATACTTGCCCAACGACCTGTTGTTCCCCTCTCTCTTTGAGTCTTCCCCTCCCTTCGCCAGCTGGGAGGGAGTTCCCCTGCCTAAGGATCCATCTTACGCGTACCTTCAGCTCGCTAATTCCTCAGCGGTGTTCCCCGCGGGATGCCTGCCCGTTCGATACGTCTTGTAACCACTGACGTCTCTATAATTAAAGTCCCTGCTTATATTTTCTAAGGTTATTTGTTGATGTCCAGAATTTTTTTTTCAATCTCTCTCTGTATCTAATCATCCATCTTGCTGGGCAACAGTCGTCTCACTTACATCCATCCTCCCCCGCCCCCTTCCCCCACTGCCGCAGGTATCTTTAAGAGTAAACCTCTTCAAAGCTCTTTTATCTCAGTGTAACCAGAGTCGAATGAGTCTGGCCTGTGTCTTTTTAGGGTAGCCGGACGCTGAAATTATTCACCGGGCAACAGTACCATTAGCGAAGCGACGCTGTGCTTCAGAGAGCAACAGCATTATCGAGGACGCTGATTGATGACGCTACAACACAGATAATGACAGAACAAAGAAATCCCCTGTCGGAAAACAGCGAAGAAGTTTCTCTAATTGATCAGTGGAGGAATTATCGAAAAAAAAACAAGAAAGACATCAGTTCAACACTGCGGGTAACGAGAGAACGGCCATGGCGACAAAAAGGAAAGAGGTGTTAACAAAATAATTTTACAGAGAACGGAAATTCACAAACAGTAAGTCTTGCTGGGTGGCTGTACCACAGACACACTTGTCCTGACAAACCAAAACGACACATCTTTGTCAGCGCACATCAAACAGCTTGATGCACTGCCCAGCTGTTCTCCTGCTTCTTGTCTCTGCTTTCTGTGACCAAACTCATCCCTTTTTTTCCCCCCCGTCTTAGTCACCTACGTAAGAGAGAGAGAGAGAGAGAGAGAGAGAAAGAGAGAGAGAGAGAGAGAGAGAGAGAGAGAGACACGACTACTGGTGTCTTCATCTGGACTTAACGTGGACAGTCTTGTGGTGCGTTTCCATGGCGTGGGGTGTCGTCAGCTCACACAGGTATACTTCGGTGAAGCGTTCATTACCTTAAGCCAAAACTCAGCCCACCTGTAGGAGGAGCCTCCACCAACGTGTACTGCCACTTTCGTGAGGCCATCACGAGCCTGTGTTCCAGTTTTCATCGAAAACGTCTCCGAAGAACAAATCGTTACGGGTGCTCAGAGTCACTTAGCTGTCAGTTGCAGAGTTCAGTGGCAAAATGTATTTGGAAATGTAATGCTCAAAGCGAGAAAATCTTTCGCTAATATATTTCCTTTCCTAACAGACAGCTACCAGAAGGTCTTCAATGACGGGTAAGAAAGGGAACGTTGTAAACAACGAAACTCATATAAGTAGTGAAAGACTAGTGATAGAATGTCATAATGAGTAGATCATCATGGACACAGACAGACAGACAGGCAGACATACGTACAAAAAGACACAGAGTGACTAAAGATGGCACTGGAATAAATAGAGCTGAGCTCCAAGGAAAGGCCTGAGGCCTCAGATTTGCCGTCCATGAGAGACAGAGGAGAGTGAGGGATGACCCGATCACAACTTTTAGGGTTTTTTAACCCGTCTCGATGAAGTACACGGTGAAAAGTTTTTCGAAGGATGTTGGGACAGAATAACCAGATTCCTAAGTTTGTTAGAAGAAACGTAAAGAAGTACTTTCATGGTATGAGTGGTGCATGAATGGAGGAATAAACTGACTTATGGGACAGTGATTGTCGGACAGCCTTTGGAAGGTTAAAACGCTGTATGATGGTACGGAAAGTTCAAGCGATGGGGCCCCACGAGTGTAGAACTCTCTCCCCCGTCCAGTACAAATAGGTGATAGCGCTCGCGTGCGCGCACACACACACACACACACACACACACACACACACACACACACACACACACACACACACGTTGCCTGACTTCAATAGACCGTTTTTGTTTCTTATACACTGCTGTATAGATCTTTTTTATCTTAAAGTATAACAGTCTGTTTTAAGGACGTTTATAGAATTACGACCTGAAGGAATCGAGCATTGTTAATGTTCTCAGTAACATAGCCACGGTGCGTTATAACACAGTTTCGGTGTAACATAGCATTGGTGTAGTATAACATGCAATATAGCATGTGATGATTTTACATAGATATTGTGTTATATAGAGTAGCTACGTTGTAAAATAGCACATCTTTGGTGATTCATTTCTCAGCCAAAATCAGCTCACTTGCGGGGTTGTTCATTCCTATGTTTGAGCCAGTTTTCATAATGATACCTCAAAGAGACGCGTTGATAACTAATGGAATAAAGTATTTAAGAAATAGGAGGACTCGCCACCGATGGCACAATCCCTCTAGTCATCATCATAGGTAATTATTAACGAGACACATATTTCATATATCTTAAAGCAAATTTGTGATCAATAAAAAGCGATTGATGTATGACGAAAACAGCGGATCACCTTACATGATTTTTGGAAATGAAATGTTTTATAGAAAGAAGGAACAGATTCGCCAAGCAAAAGGACCCCCTTGTCCAGAAACTAACAGATATAAACCCAAGTGAAGTTCCAGCACTGCAACAACGAAATGATCAGCGAAAAGAGAGAGAGTTATTAGATAATTAGTGGAATCAGACAATAACGAATCATCATTACGAAGTAACAGCTCAAGTGACTTAGCGATACTTCGCCGAAAACAGGTTATCGATAAACGTGATTAACATTAAGCTTTTTACTACTGGAGTCATTCATTACATTACGATGCGATCCACACACTCACACACAGCAAAAAAAAAAAAGAAAAAAAGAAATAGTCGCTACAGAGAAAACTAATCAGTTATTTTAAAAGTACTGTTTCGAGAGGAGTGAAATTCCTCATCATTCCGGAAGTGCTACTCAGTTTGTATTCCGTACAAAGACTATTAACTCGTGTATCATACCCAGTGGGATCTTTCATGAAACAAAGGTGCTCAGACACCTAGACCACAAGATATCTTTACCGCCTTATCTTCACAGAGAAAGACGAATCCTGACCATTTTCTCTTCAGCTGAAAATCGAAGGAGATAGATAGAAAGAGAGAGAGAAAAAAAAGTGAATCCTATGAATGAGAGGGTCATAAGGATCACATTCCTGAGCCTTAGCCAAGGAATCCTGTTAGGGATCCTGAGGTCAAATGGGCGGGACCAGAGGAAGCTGGAGAGAGAGAGAGAGGGAGAGACCAGGTGAAACGAGTAATCCCGGGCTACATAGAAGAACCTACCAGCCCCACCACCACAGCTACTACCCGTTACCAGCTCCACCATCACCAACACAACCACAACCACCTCCACCAATACAACTGCCACCCACTGCAAGCTCCACCACCACCAACACCACCACTACAGCCACCTCCAGCACCACCACTATTACCCACCACCACCACCACCACTACAGCCACCTCCAGCACCACCACTATTACCCGGCACCAACACCACCACCACTACAGCCACCTCCAGCACCACCACTATTACCCACCACCACCACCACCACCTCTACCTCTACAGCCCCCACCACAGGCACAGCTACTACTAGCCCACTACCAGCAACCAGGAACGTTAACTACTACCAGGAACCAACAACCCCCGCTATGACTCCGGTAATCGTCCTAACTACCACTCATCATGTTGCAAGTCACTATAATCACCTGCACCACCAGCTTAGTTCGTCCCTCAGACTCAGCCACACGGCAGTAGAGCCCTTGCCAAGTGCCGGAGGCAAGATCCCAACAAAGAGTTCTCAGAGGCTGGGGCTCGAGCGTTCAGTCCATAAAGGTAAATCCCGGAACAATAACCTTAGAGTGGGAGGATCTCAAGATTCGAAGTCCAGCAGCAAGACCGAACAGGAGGATCTCAAAGAGCAGAGTCTGTTGGCAGAAAAAAGGAGGAGACTGAGCTAACGTCTTGTCACAGAACCTGACAACCCGTCCCAACAAAAGAGCTTGGGTTGGATGCTGGCAGGGGGGCGAACTCCTCCGTTCTCAGAACCCAAGACCTGCTACCTAGATCACGGCAACCAGGACCAGGATCTAGGCGGGTTAGTCTGCACCCCGCTACCCACCCGAGGCCTGGGATTCTCCGTCCTGTAACCTGTAATCAGCGAGGGGCCGGACCTGCCAACCTGCCACCTGCCCAGGCAGGTCACCGCAGGCTCGCGGCCCTTCGATCTACATTTGCCACATCGGCAGCCTTGTTGGTGTTGAGACTTTCCAGGGCAACGGTTGCATCTCTCTTTCTCTCACTGCTCTTCCGAGGCAGGGAGCGCCATCACTGGAAACACAGAATGGACTCTGGACATAATTTAGTCTCCTTATGTAAGTCCGGTGAGTTGATTTCCGAATGCTCCTGGAAATATTACCTCCTCAGACTACATGAGAGACAGAAAAATGCTTTGGATTTGGCTTTCTATCCCTGTATTACGATGAAACTGAGATGAAACTGACACTGGATAAACTTCTTCCGGGTACAAAACCTGAATCATATAGCCTGTGGAGGTTGTTGAACGGCAGAAAGTGCCACGCTCGAACTAGGCCACGATGATTCAGCGACGTCGGTGAATGAACTCCCTTAAAGTCGACTGCAAGAGGGAGAAATTCCACAAGGTAGGGTTGCCCCCCCCCAACCCCCACCCCCTACAGGAGCCGCCAACTCGTGGAGAGACGTGCAATAACAGCGGGTGTGATACAGACACTCGCATGCACATAGGTAGGGGTTGACCGAGGATGCTTACATAGGAAAGAACAAGGACGGAAAGGGTATCGTACCATAATATCACTGAGGACCCGACGCTTACGTTGAGAGTCCTTTAGAGACGAAGACAAGGATGGAGAGTGTAACTTTTCAGAGCCTCCTCGAGGACACTTGCCTTGGCCATGAAACCTAGCTATAATAAGCTTAACAACAAACCTTAGCAAGTAATCTTAATGGAGATCTGCTAGCGAGCTCTCTTAGCGAGAACTCATAGCACGAAACCCTTATAAAGAAAGTGAACTCCAGGTCGAGGAATGGACCATCGCGAAGGTTGGCGTGACAGAGGGCAGGCGGGGGAACCAGCAAGCAATGCACGGAGACCCTCCCCAGGGGATAATTTCGTGATCTCAGGCACACACCCGCCAGCCACAACTAACTGTGCTACTCCCTTCCCTAGCAGGCATACAGTGAGGTCAAGCTGGGACACGTGAAGGCTGGGAAAATACCGAAGACAAAGGCGCAAGAGGTAATCTAAGGTACACTGGCATTCCCTGAGGACACTGGACAAAGGATGGGACGGGATACTAGCTGACTGATGGCACGGGAATGAAGGACAGACCAGGGGAAGAGGGGCTGTGGACGACTTGACCGTATGAAACAAAGGAATGGGCTAAGGGCAAGGGCTGGAAAGAGGGTGGGCCTGGAACAGAGACGACGGATGGAGAGTCGAAAGTCGACGACGCAAAGTAAAGGAGAAGCTAAGGACACGGTTAATTTAGCAACGCCCTGAGGACACGGGAGAAATATTAGGGTTAGGAACCCGGGTTTCTCCTAGGGCACGGGAGGGCAAAGACCCTTTTCGGATATTGTGAGAGGAGTATAGACAGACCACTTCTTTTCTTTTTTTTTTTTCTTTTAATGGAAAACACAGGGTTAGAGCACGGGGAGAACAAAGAATATGATTTCGGGAAAAGATTACAGGTGTGGCTTGTTATGGTGTAAGACCATGACGGAAAGGATGTTTCCAGAAAACGGAATAACGATGCGAGCGGCTGGGTGCGTGCGAGGCGTGGATGCCCTGGAACCCCAGAACAAGGATAAGAGAGATCGCCGAAGAGTCCCAGGTTCAGATCCCACCAAGGAACTGGATCATGGACACCTCATGTCACGGTCTTTAGGGGGGGGGGAAGGGGCCTGCACAATGGGTAATTGCAAAGGCCTGGGCGCTGCCGGCTGGCTGGAACAGGCCAAGGATACTCTGGGTACAACGTCAGGGCGTGGCACTGAGGGCGTCGAGGCAGCCTGGGAGTGCCGGGTCGTGATGTGTAACTGGAAGTGCGGGAGGGGGGAGTGGGGGTGGGGTGAGGAGGCGGAGGTCACCTGAGGTGGGCTGGGCCCTCGGGTGGGGCTCCCGGCGTAGCGGAGACGTGAGTAGAGCGGAAGACCTGGAGCAATGGAGGTAATCACTCGTGAAGAAAAAAAAAATAATGAAAAGAATAGCATGTAAAATCAGGCCATTGCGACGAAACCCACGAGCCAGCTGCAGGAGTGAAAACCATGACGAATATAGAACTGTATCACACGAGGGAAAGAAAAGGAAAAGAAGAGATATGACAAATCAGAATAAATGAAAGAATGAGAAACTCGATAACTTTTGATACGAATAAACATCAAAGTGTTAGAATTCCCTTTAGAGTATATGACTGACAACGATCCACAGGGACTCAGGAGGTATGTGGTCGACTCATGGGACTAAAGTGATGGAGGTCGAAATAAAAGAAAACACGATCCCCGTGGTTGCTGCTGTTGCGATGATGAGTCCCGGGATTGAGATGATCAGTTGACCTCCTGCCGGGGACCAGACCCTCGCTGGTGACGGCGGGAGACTGGAGACAGAACGTACGGTGAAGGAAATGATTTTACAAGAAATGAAAAGAGAGAGAGAAAAAAAAAGATAGTGAGGAAATGATGCAATAAGGAAGGGCGAGGCACACAATCTTTGTGTCATAACCTCCATGATTCGCCTCGTTTTCTGTGGAGGTTCTTTGGAGCGGTGGGTGGGTTGGTGCTGTTGCCTAGTTACCCGTACCAACGGTACCGTAATGATCTATCTTTATATGTATACTCCCTCCTCGGGTGCATTCCCGTTACCTGGAAGCCCGCCTGGTCATCAGACCGTCGACGTATGATTTGTACGTGCCAGGACCCTCTCTTCTCTCTGTGGCTCTTCCCGTTGCACGCAACGTTACCGGAAGAAAGAAAAAAAAAAGCATGGAGGGAAAGGGAAAGACTTAAGGATTTCCTTTTCTCTCTGTAAGGATTTCCAAGGAGCCCCGGGGCAACTCGGGAAGAGCAGCCCTGGTGGAGGACAGCGCTCCCAACAATAACCCAGGCAGGACCCCGTTCCATTCGAGTGCCCCCGAAAACCGTGCCGTGGAAAAAACTGGCCCTGCCGCGGGTGTCTGTCGGGCGGTGACAAGAGACTCGGGCCAGCAGCCCCGGGTGGGTGACCTCTCACCGCATCTAGAGAGGTAGGGAGAGCCCACACCACAACACCTACGGTGCCGGGGAACCCACCGCATCACACCCAGGGGGACAGTGGAACCCATACCACCATACCAAGGGTACTGGAGGACCCACACCAACACACCCAGGGTGTGCTGAGGAACCCGTCCACTTCCCACATCCAGGATACTGGTGAACCCCACGCCACCGCACCCGGAGGAGTATTACCGAACCCACTCCCCACACCCAGGGCACTGAGGGACCCACACCACCACACTAAGGGTACAGGAGAAGCCCGACTACCACACGAAACGTATTGAAGCCAAACTTGGACACTCGGGCCGCTGTGGTGAACCACACTGACACGCTGAAGGCACTGGGGAACCAAAACCATCAAACTGGCTTACACCACCATACTAAAGGTTATTGCGGGGACCCACGTAACCACACTGAGGTTACTGGGGAACCCACTCTACCACAGTGAGAGTAGAGTAATCAAAGCCACCGGTCTTTCGGTACGAGATAAACCGAACTATCGGACTTTCGGTAGCACAGACCCCGAACCACCAGACTTTCGGTACGAGATAAACTGAGCTAATGGAGTCTCATTTCTGGGAACTCGCAACACCCCTTAGATTTCTACTTATTGTACACGAGTAGTCAAAGATGAAAGGAATATGACTAATAAGAATTATACCAACGGATTTACGAACTTTGAATGAAGTTCATGGAGAGATCAGTGACCAAAGATTTTTTCTTCGAGTTCTTGAAAGGACGGTGATAAGGATTATTCTAAATGATTATGGATTTATTCATGGACAAACGGTGATTGAAAGGATGTTTACAGAGGATGGTGGCCAGGGATTTTCCAAAGGGAAATCGATGGTGAGAGCTTGCCAAAGAGGCACCAGAGGGACATGTGGAGGTTTGTCTCAAAGGTCATAGTAGGGACACGCAGAGACCTACCTGAAGGTGAACATAGGTCTCTTCAGATTTTTTTTTCTTATCCTGACGAGAGACAAGAAAAAAAAGAAAAAAACGCAAAAAAACTGAACATGATATAAACCTTGGACACACAAACACACACACACACACACACACACACACACACACACACACACACGCTGGTTAACGTCGCTGACCATGATTCACTCACGGGCCCGCCCGGGTTCGAATCCTCGGTGCGTCAGTCGGAATGTAGCCAACCCAACTGCTCATCCTCCCCTTAGGGCTGATCGATAAATGGGTACGTAAATACAAGGTTAAGAGACGGGGCAGCACGAGTGTAAAACTCTTTCCTCATAACACACAAAAATAGTAATCGCATAAGAAGGGGTTGAGTGAGCGGATGGAAAGGCAGAATGAGGTGCTGGATGGAAGAGCAGACAAGAGTGACATTATCACGACGTCTTCAGATTTTATGAAGGACTCTGGATAAACTCAACCCCAAAATGAATGATGTGACGGGCAGTTTATAGCCAGGCGCTACAGCTTAAAAGTCGATGGAAAGAGGAATGGTTCAGCGCTTTGCTGATACTGCGAAGCTTGTGTTAGATACAATATATATGTATGTATGTATATATATATATATATATATATATATATATATA